>JAOYRU010002293.1:0-176800 GCA_026315105.1 Locusta migratoria | reverse complement strand
ACAACACCGCCCCCAGCACCCGCGGCGTATTCAGTTGGCGTTCCACCAGGCCGAACAGACCAAAATGGTCGAGCAGCAACGACGCAAGAATCTGCCCGGCCATGGCCAACGCAATAAACCCCGATGCGCCCAGCTTGGGCAGCAGCATCAGCGCCAACGAAATAAAACACACGCCGAACGCACCGCCGGCCCACATCCACAAGGGTGCCTTACTGATAAAAGACAGGCTCGGCAGCGGTAAACGCAGCGCCACCATCACCGGCAGCAGCACGATGATGCTTACCAGCAATGAAGCCAGGGTGGCCCACAACGGGTGCCCGAGCCCGCGCCCGAGGTTGGCGTTGATCGCACTTTGAAACGGCACCACCGCCCCTGCAATCACCGCCAGCGCTAACAAACCCAGCCAATGCAACGTAGTCATTTCAAATCTCCCAGAGGTTTTGCTGGACTCTAGGTTATTCGTCGCGCAAATTTAAATTCCAAATTCTTATGCCGAGCATGCAGCTGATGAATGATCTGCGCCGCATCGACCTGAACCTGCTGGTGATCCTCGATGCCTTGCTCAGCGAGCAACATGTCACCCGCGCTGCCGAGCGCCTGCACCTGAGTCAGCCGGCAGTCAGCCATGCGTTGGCGCGCTTGCGCGATATGCTCGGTGACCCGTTGCTGGTGCGCCAGGGCAGGACGCTGATCCCAACGGCCCGTGCCCTGGAGCTGGCGGCGCCATTAGCTGAAGCCCTGGCCCAGGTGCAGGCGTTGTTGGCACCGAATCGGTTTGAGCCTGACTCGGCCAAGCGCCGGTTTCGTGTGGCGATGTCGGACTACAGCGCGGCGATTTTCCTGCCCAGCTTGGTCCGTGTCCTACGCCATGAAGCGCCTGGCATCGATCTGCAGATCATCCAGGCCAGCCGTGAAGGTATGGTCGATGGCGTGCTCAATGGCGATCTCGACCCTGGCGGCTGGCGTATTCCCTGATATGCCCGCCGAACTGCGTACTACGCTTCTGTTCGAAGAGCATTACACCTGTTTGATCGACCGCCACAGCCTTGCCCCCAGCGGCGTGCTCGACCTGCCGACTTACCTGGCACGCCCCCATGTGCTGTTGGAGATGCGCGGCAGCGGCACACCGGAAATCGAACGGGCACTGAGCGCGATACGTGAACGGCGGCATGTGGCGATCAGCCTGCCGCATTGGGGCGTGGCACCGCAGTTGATCGAGGGCACGGACCTGATTTTGACGGTGTCGTCCCGCGGTTTACTGGATATCGATCATGCACGCCTGTTGACCGTGCCGCCGCCCTTTCATATTCCGTCATTTGCCTTTGAGCTGGCCTGGCAATGCGCGGCGGGGTGGAGATTCGGGGTTGCAGTGGTTGATTGGGCGGGTGCGGGGTGTATTGAGTGAATAGACGCGTATCACCAGGATTTAGGTGGTTGCCGACGAGTATGAAAAATCCTCATTACCTGAAGTCGCCCCTCCCGAATGCGATACGGAACGATGTAGGGCCATCGAGGTACAACCCACTCGCGTGTTCCAGGCACTCGGCCCTCTTTCCCCATCGCAGGGAACCGGGCCACATGTTCAAGGCCACTCAAAATTGCCTGGACAAACTCATGGGCAGCTTTGGGGTTTTCTTCGGCAATATAGGCTGCTTCATCGTCAAGATTCCTCAGGGCTGTCCGTAGCCACTCAATCTGCATTGGCGCGCCATTTAGCAGCGACAGCGTTTACCTCGGCAACCGTGGCGAATTCACCCGCATCCGCTTCCTTCAGTGCTTTTTGTATTTCTTCGATTTGCCAGGCTTCACGCGCCAAGTATTCACGTAACGCATCAACGGCGAGAAAGGATTTGCTGCGACCGGTAGCCTTGGCAAGATTGGTAAGTGTCTCGGCGACGTCTTCCGGTATACGCAGGGACATAACAGACATATGAACCTCAACGTAGTGATGTGTAATACAACATACTACATCGTTACTGCGTTAACGATTTGCCCCGTTCGTCAGGGGTATCCTGATCAGGAAATAATGATGCTTTCTGGACTCAACCACCTGACCCTGGCCGTGACCGACGTGCCGCGCAGCGTTAGTTTTTATCATGAGTTGTTGCACCTCCAGCTCGACGCCACCTGGGACAACGGTGCCTACCTCTCATTACCCGGCCTGTGGCTTTGCCTGTCACTGGACCCGATACGCCCGAGCGTGCCGGCGGCGGACTATACCCACTATGCCTTCACCGTCGAGTCCGCGCATTTCGCCGCGCTGGTCGAGCGCCTGCGGGCGGCTGGCGTGCAGGAGTGGCGCGACAACCGCAGCGAAGGCGCGTCGTTTTATTTCCTCGATCCCGACGGCCATAAGCTGGAGGCCCATGTCGGCGACTTGGCCTCGCGCCTGCAAGCCTGTCGCGCCAAGCCTTATGCGGGAATGAAGTTTTACCCCGCCGCGCTGAAACATGCAGAATCAATCACCTTCACACGTCTGTCAGAGCGCCTGCCTATGACCTCCTCCTTGCTGCTCGCCGTCCTTGCATCGGGTTTTATCTACGGTATTACCCCCGGGCCGGGTGTCTTGGCTGTGTTCGGCATCGGCGCTGCCCGTGGTCGACGTGCCGGGGCGGGTTTCCTGTGTGGGCATTTGCTCGGCGATGTGGTGTGGTGCAGCACGGCGCTGATTGCCATCGTCGGTGCGCGGGAAGTCGGCAGCAGCGCGTTCGATGTACTGGGTGTACTCAGCGGTGTGTATTTGTTCTGGCTCGGCTGGCGTGCAATCCGCACCCAGCGCCGCAGCAGCGATGCGCCCCAGGGCGCGGCGCGGCACCCGTTCTGGCATGGCATTCTGTTCGCCTGACCAACCCCAAGGCGTATCCGGTTGCCGTGGCGACCTTCACGGCGTTGCTGTCCAGCCGTGCCGAATTGCTGACGTGGTCGATGCTGCCGTCGCTGATTTTCCTGAGCTTTATCGGTGGCCTGTTGGCCTACGCGATCCTGATCGGCGTGGTCGGCGCCCAGCGGGTGCGTACGGTGTATCAGCGTCATGAAATCCTGATCACCCGGCTCTGTGGCGTGATGTTTATCGGCTTTGCCATCAATGCCTTGGCGCACGCGTTGCCGGGCTTGTTCGGCAATAAACCGGCCTGACGCATCCACGACCGTTCGTCGCACTGGCAGGTTTTTTCTAAACCTTTGCCGCGCAAAAAATTCGAACTCAGGGCGGGGCGTGTTTTCCCCGCACTTATTTTTGCCCTGGAGGAACCCATCATGAGCCGCATGGCTATCCGGTTACGCACCGCCAGTTTCGCGATGCTGCTGGGCCTCGGCGCCAGCAATGCTTTCGCCCAGTCGCCTGCCGAATTCATCGAGCAGGCTTCGGCCAAAGGGATGGCCGATATCGAAACCAGTCGCATGGCCCACCGCCCAAGACCTCATCCCAAGAGATCAAGGACTACACCATCGAGGTCATCAACGAACGTACCCTGGCCAACCAGCACTTGGCAGCCATCGCCAAGAAGCTCGACTTGCCGGTAGCACCTCGGGAAAAGATCGTTGATAAAGCCGAAACCCTGATGCCCGAACTCAAGGACGGCGATTTCCTTTGACGCGGCCTACACCGCACAACAGGTCAAGGAAAACGAGGACGCCATCGCCCTGTTCAAGAAAGAAGGTGCCGCGTCGGATGTGCCGGAAATAAAAGCACTCGTGGATGAAACGCTGCCCAAGCTCGAAGAGCGTCTGCAAAAAGCCCGAGCCCTGGCATCGACCTATGGCAAGGGGCATCAAGGTGATGGCTGAGGTTATTGCGTGAAATAAAAAAACGGCGATTGGATCACTCCAACCGCCGTTTTTTTCAGGCCTGGTTCAGGTCAGTCTTGGTCTGCGCTGCATCGTCGGCCGTGGCCCCGCAACTGCTGTTCAAACTCACCTTGTCGCTGCTGCCAATGCTGCGGTACTCCATGCGCAGTCTTTCGAGTTCCTTGCGGTCCAGGCCATCCAGGCTGAGCACGGCATTCTGTGCGTCTTTGGACGCGCGCAAGAGTTCATCGATTTTGATATGCAAGATGTCGTTATCCCGGTTTTGCGTGTTCTGGATCAGGAACACCATCAGGAAGGTGATGATGGTAGTCGAGGTGTTGATGATCAGTTGCCAGGTGTCGTTGTAGTGAAAGTACGGCCCGCTCAGACTCCATAGGAGAATCAGCGCGACTGCCGCGTAGAAGGTCCTGGGGCTGCCTGCCCAACGTGAAAGGGCTTGGGAGACTGCAGAGAATTTCATGACCGTTTTTCCTCAAAAAGGGTGATGAAAATACTGACCGCGGGCAGCCGCTGAAATTTCTTTTTACAACTTAGCATTTGAACAAAATTGTGCGTTTTTCTTCCAGATATTTAGGCAGGAACCTACGGCGACCCAAGGCGGCCAAGGCAAGACTGGGTTTTTATCTGGATATCGCCTCATGGATGCCAATCCCGCCTTTGACCTAGCCACGCTTTATCATCTGACCGAGGACCACTATTTTGCCGCCACCTGCCTGACGCACCGACGCTACTGCGCAGCCATCAATGCCTATTTTATCGACGAGCATGATTTTCCGTGGAATTTGCTGTTCATTCGCCTGGGCAGCGCCCCATTGGGTGAGGAAATGGCTGCGGCCCTTGAGCTGATCCGACGCACCCTGATCGAAGTACGCCTAGTGATTCATGAGCAAAAGGTCGAGGGCTTGCGCGAAGTGCTCACGGGGCTCGATTTTCACTCTGCTGAAAAGACCACGGCAATGGTCCTCCAATTGTCAGCGCTTATTCCATCAGAGGGTGAGGGCGATGTGCAGGTCCGCCTGACACGGGATTTGAATGAGTGGGCCGTTCCGCTTGGCAATGCGTACGCGATGCTACCCGAGGTGGTTGCGCATTATCAGGCCCGGCACCAGAGGGCCCTGGACGCTGATGAAAGCCTTTATCACTTCACCCTGTCCGCCGAAGGGCAGGTGAGCTGCTCGTTGACCTTGTCTCTATGCAACGGTGAGGCCCGGCTTAATGATGTCGGCACGCTTATTAACTTGCGTGGAAGAGGCTATGCCACGCGTTTGATTCGAGAGGCCCTGCATCATGCGTCGAGCCTGGGCGCCCAGCGTTGCTTTCTCGAGGCATCGGAGGGCGCCGTCCCGCTGTATCGCAAGTTGGGTTTCGAACGTTTATTCGACTATCGGGCATTTGTTCGCGTGGCTTTACCAGGCCTATGATCAGAAAGCCATTTTGATTTGGCCGCGATCTTCGAGGGTCAATAGATACTGTTTGGCCTCAAGCCCTCCTGCAAACCCGGTCAGCCCGCCCGATGCACCCACTACGCGGTGGCACGGCGCGATGATCGAGATCGGATTGCGCCCGTTGGCGGCGCCTACTGCGCGCACGGCCCTTCGGGTTGCCGATCTGCTGGGCGATCTGGCTGTAGCTGCGGGTTTCGCCGAACGGAATGGTCAATAGCGCCTGCCAGACTTGCTTTTGAAAGTCGGTGCCGATGAAGTCCAGTTCCAGCTCGAACCGGTTGCGCGTTCCATCAAAGTACTCCCTCAATTGACGCTCGGTTTCCAACAGCACCGGGTTGTCGTTGGCCTCGATCAATTCGCCCAGGCGCACGCGGTTGGCACGTTCCACTTCCCACAGGATGGCGCTGGGCCTGCGATTGCGCGTCACCAGGGTCAGTTCACCGACGGGGGAAGGCATGAGCTTGTATTGGTAAGTCATGAGCAGGCTCCTCGAAAGGGCGTTAATGGGGACAACGCTACTGTAGTGCCAGATGCCGGCGAGGAAACTGCGTTTCTTGCGGTCAAATTCTTCGCCAGCCTAGAAGTTCCAGTAGACCCAACTGGAGTAGTACGGGTACCAATAGAGCCATGAGATCCAATAGAGCGCCACGAGCACTGATGCATGACCTATCGCCAACGAAATCACATTGAGCACGGTCATGGTCAGCGCGAAAAAAGTCACGCGTCGGCTGGCATGGCGCGAGGCGAACCTTACGCCGTAAATCGATGCTGCAATCGATCCAAGTATCAGGAACCAGCCAAGGGGAAATGGCAGCCTTAAAAACGAGACCAGCAGCGGCACCACCACCACCCAGCCGACCACTTGACGCAGGATAGGTTTTTCAAGCATGCAGTGCTCCGGATCTCTGACTCGACGAGCTGACATCATTACGATGTGTATTTGTCACCACCGTAAGATTTTACTTAGGTAATTACCGGTCCTGCTGCAATACCTTGAGCGCTGCCGACGCCAGGAACCCCGAGCGGCTTTTTTCTTCCGGATGATTCAACACATATTCATCGATGCGATTCAACAGGTAACCCGGCAGCGTGATGTTGAGTTTTTGCGCCTTGCCCAGGTACTTGGTGACATCGATGTCCACCACTGCCCACGTGCAGCCGGCGTACTGTGGGTTGGCGGCATGCAGGGTGACTTTCTGGGCGCTGGGGATCGGCGCGCCATCCTCTGCCAGGATCTCGAAGTGCCCTTCGATGGCTTCGCGGGCCATGGCCATGGCGTCGTCCAGGTCATCGCCGGCGGAGTAGCAGCCTGGAATATCCGGGACCTCCACGCCCCCACGCGTGGTCCTTGTCGCCGGTTGAAATTGCGATGGGGTAAAGCATGTGTGTTGCCCTCCAGGGACGGTTAACTCAACAGAGCCTGTCTCAAAATGCTCTTGGCGGTCTTATCCAGCAGGTCCTTTTTTGGATGAGGGATCGTTACCAACCCTGGCTTCGTCGGGTGCTTGAAATGGTGATGACTGCCCCTGATGCGTACAAGATACCAACCGTCTGCAACGATATGACCGATCAAATATCGACTGTCCACATCACCTCCTTGTGGTGTGTGTTGGTGGTTACTATAACCACTGAAAAAAAATAATCAACACGCTACCTACCAGCGGTAGCTGTGCGGTTTTTCAGCAGGCGTTGAATGAAGTGTATGGGCGCGCAGCCAAGGCGCCGTGGAGAGGTATTGCAAGGATTTTCCGGGGTTAACGGGTATGCAGTGATTGCTCAAGTACGCCAAGAAATGCATCCGCCAATACACTTCTTGCTGATGCCGGGGGTCAAGTACCAGCAACTGTGCACACGCATCCACTTCCTGCATTGGCCTATAGGTCACGCCCCTGTTCATCAGACTCTGCGTACAGTCCGGCACCAGCGCCACGCCCTGTCCGGCCGCCACCAGGGCGATGATCGAAGTGATCTGCCGCCGGTCGGCCCAGGCCGCAACGGATGGCCGTGGTGGCGGTAAAGTTGCTCGATGGACTGGTTCAAGCCTGACCCATAGTCAGTCGGAAACAGAATCAGCGGGTAAGTGCTCAGTTGCGCCAGGCTGACCGTCGCCTGGCTCGCCAACGGGCTGTCGCTGGAGACCGCTGCCACCAGCCGTTCTTCACCCAGTGACAATACCTGGACATCAGTGCTTTTTGGCAACAGCCGGCTCAAGCCGATATCCAGGCGCCCATCTGCCACCTGGGCGCCCAGACCGCCGGAGGCGCACTCCACCAAGGTCAGTTGCACATCGGGAAAGCGCTGGGCGAAGGCCTGGATGGCGCGGCTGAACAGGTCTGACAGGGCGATTGAGCTGACGTAGCCCAATGTCAGCTGGCCCGCCGTGCCGGCAGCCAATTTACCGGCGATTACCTGCGCCAACTCCACCTGTTCCAACACGCTCCTGGCGTAGGGCAGAAACGCTCGTCCCTGGGCGGTGAGGGTGACCGTACGGCTGGTGCGATCAAACAGCTTGAACCCCAATTCGGTTTCCAGGGCGGAAATCTGCCGGGTCAGCGGCGGCTGGGCCAGATGCAGGCGAAGTGCTGCGCGGCCGAAGTGCAATTCTTCGGCGACCGTCAGAAAGTAACGCAGCTTGCGTAGGTCGAGCATCCTGGTCCTTGGGTATCAATCGGTCGGAATTCGGTATTGGTTTTAAGCCCTCTGGCCATTCTATAAAGACCGCACAAAATAAAACGAGAAGTTTCATGAAACCGCGCCTGCATTGTGCCCGTCTTGCCCTGTTCCTGTGTGGTTGCGCGGCGTTTCTCAATCTCTATGCCACCCAGAGCATCCTGCAAGTGTTCGCCGCGCAATTTCATATCAGCGCCAAGACTGCGGGATGGAGTATTACCGTGACCACACTGGCCGTGGCGATGACTGCGCCATTTGTCAGCCGCCTGACCCGGCACTTCGAACAGCGCACTGTGATCTCGACTGCGGCGTTGCTGCTGGCCGGGCCGGTGCTGATGACGGCCTATGCTGACAGCTTCGCGCAAGTACTGGTGTGGCGCTTTGTCGAGGGCATGTTGATCCCGTTTGTGTTTGCCTCCAGCGTGGCCTACATCGGCGATCGCTGGCGCGGCGGCACGGTGACCGAAGTCACCAGCCTTTACGTGGCGGGCACCGTGTTGGGAGGGCTTGGCGGGCGCTTCATCACTGGGGTGGTGACCGAATATGTGGGCTGGCGTGAAGCGTTTGAGTGGCTGGCGGTGCTGAGCTTGATGGTGGGTGGTTTTATTCAGTTCCTGCTGCCGGTCAACCGCCAGCGGGTGCAGCAAGTCCAGACGGCTTCGTCAGGCGTTTGGCGCAGGCCGTTGCTGGCCGCTTACGCCGTAGGCTTTTGCGTATTGTTCTCGCAAGTCGCTACTTTTACATACGTAGGTTTATACCTTGGCTTACCGCCATTCAACCTCGGGCCTGCCGCTTTGGGGGCGCTGTACATGGTGTTTCTATTGGCATTGATCGTGATCCCCATCGCTGGCCGCCTCAGCAAAGCCCGCCCGCATGTCGAATTGCTGAGCGTTGCCGCCATCTTGGGCGTCTGTGGTTCGGCCCTGACCCTGATGCCTTCCCTCTGGTGCATTGTGGTGGGCCTGGCACTCAGTTCTACCGGCGTGTTCCTCGCCCAAGCCACTGCCAATGCCTTCACCACCGCCACCGCTGGCGCCGACAAGGCAGGGGCGGTGGGGGTCTATCTCACCTGTTATTACCTGGGGGGTAGCTGCGGCGCTGTCGTCCCGGCACTGATCTGGGAGTGTTGGGGTTGGGCTGGTTGTGTGGGGCTGATCATGGGTTTCCAGGTGCTGACCCTGTTGATCGCGTCGGTCGGCTGGAAGCCCTTAAAACCTGAGCTGATCCGTGTACCGTGACCCATAAAAAAACCGGCCACCAAGGGCCGGTTCTTATGCATTCGCGCCAGAACCATCCCGACGCAAGCGCAAAATCTGAGTGGAGCGGGTAGAGGGAATCGAACCCTCAACTAAAGCTTGGGAAGCTTTCGTTTTGCCACTAAACTATACCCGCTCAGAGCGGCTGACTTTGTACCAGAAGTCAGCCAGGATTTGAAGTTTTTCTTCGAAAAATGTGCGGGTTGCATGTGGCGAGGGCGCTCGCTCATGCTGGAGTGCGAAGCGCTCCTAAAGACAGTGGATCTGCTTCGCACCCCAAGCCGCTCCCGTCAGCCTTCATTCAGATGGCAAACGCCTGCTGGGCGTGACCCTGCTGATACCGCAACCTGCTCACCTGCCGCTCCGGTTTCAAGAAGCCCACCACCGCCTCACGGCTGTCCCGACACGCCGCTTTATGCTCCATATCCAGGAAATGCCCCGTCGCCTGGATGGTGCTGAAGCTGCTCTTGGCCACATGCTGGCCAAACAGCTTGGCATCTCCGGCGCTGGTGTATTCGTCCCATTCACCGTTCAGGAACAGCACCGGAATGTCGATCTGCCTCGCCGCCTTGAGGTAGCACAGCCGGTCGCTGTTGAGCACGTGGCTGATATGGAAGTGCATCTGCCCGTATTCGTGCTCGGCCAGGCTGCTGACGTGGCGGTAGTTGAAGCGTTTGAACAGCGACGGCAGGTGTTTGCCGAGGGTGCTGTTGACCAACTGGCCGACGCGGTCACGGTCGAGGTTGCCGAGATAGTCGACGCCGCGTTCGAGGTAGTCACGCATGGGGGCGTTGATCACTGGCGAGAATGAGCTGATCACGGCTTTCTCCACGCGGCGAGGCCGGTGCGCGAGGGCGACCAGAGTGGCAGCACCGCCCCAGGAGAAAGACAGCACGTGCTCGGCGGCGAAGTGGGCGAGCAGCTCCAAGAGAATCTGGCCTTCGACTTCCTTCGTCAGCATCTGCTCATGACGGTTATGGATTTTTGAGCGGCCAGCGTAGGGCTGGTCGTACAAAACCACATTGAATTGCGGGTACAGGCTTTTCACGGTTTGAGCGAAGGACGCCGTGGTCGCCATGGAGCCATTGACCAGGACGATGGTCTTTTCAGCTGCGTCCGCGCGATAGAACTCCGTATACACCCGATACTGCCCCTGTATATCCAGCACAGCGATTTCTGGCCTCATGTCGTAAGACTCCTGGCAAGCGGGTAGTGCGCGCAGATCACTCTGCACGAGCTTTGTGACAGGTAGGCATACGCCTGGAAAGGAGGGCCCATGTCCGTCCGATGACGGCTGGTGCACGGGTGTAGTCATGGCGGCTGTTTGCCGGAAAGGCCCGTCAATCAAGCGCGGGCGAGGCAAAGTCTTTCTTGGAGATTATGGAGGTTCATCAGCCTGAAACTGGCTCAGACCCTGATTCAAGCAGTCCACACGGCAGGTCGCAAGGCGACAGCGCGGTTTCTTGTCATCACCGGCCGAACGGTCGTCAGACTTGTCGGATCTCTTCGTCAGTCAATGGCCGATATTGGCCCGGCGCCAGCGCCGCATCCAGCACCAAAGGTCCCATTCGCTCACGATGCAGGCCGATCACCTTGTTATCAAAATACCCGAACATGCGCTTCACCTGATGGTAGCGCCCTTCGATGATGCTCAACCGCGCCGTTCTTGAGCTCAGTAGTTCAAGCTCGGCGGGTTGGGTGGTGAGGTCTTCGAAGGCGAAATAGACACCCTTGGCAAACATCGCCGCGTATTCCGGGCCGATGTCCTGCTCGGTTTGCACGTAGTAAACCTTGGGCAACTTGGTCTGTGGTTGCGTCAGGCGTCGTGACCACTGGCCGTCGTTAGTGATCAGCATCAGGCCGGTGGTATTGAAATCCAGGCGACCGGCGATATGCAGTTCGACCTTGTCCGGTTCATCCAGCAAGTCCAGGACCGTGGGGTGTTGTGGGTCCGAAGTGGCGCTGACGCAACCCTGGGGTTTGTGCAGCATGAAATAGCGCGCCGGTTTACCCGCCTGCAGTACGGCGTCATCAACGCAGACCAGGCTGAATTCACGCACGTCATGATGGGGGTCGCTGACCGCCACGCCATCGACGGTCACCCGGCGCTCCGCAAGCAGCAGGCGCACTTGCTGGCGATTGAACTGCGGCAGGTTGCTGAGGAAGCGGTCAACGCGCATTGCGCTGACGCAACCGGGCGTCCACCTGGGCACAGCGCGGGCACAAACAGGCTTGATTGCGCACTTCATCAGGCAAGGCTTCAAGCACCGCCGGGTCGATGGTGACGCTGTAGCACCAGCAGGCTTGGTCGGCGGTACGCGGGTCGGCCAGTGTGCAGTCGTTGCGGGCACCGCAAGCGGGGCAGAGGGTTGGCGTGGTCATCGGTCGGTTCAGGCAGGCATCGGGCAGGGTTGCGCAAGTTCCTGCACGATACAGTGCTGCTCAGTCGCGTTCCATCTCCCTGTCCTGAAGACTGGTATTCAATTCGTCTGAAACAGATGTTTCTACTTGTGTCGTCAGCGCACCAGATTCTGTTTTTGATGTCAGATATTTCGTCATTCAGTGAAAGCTGAATGCCGCTTCCCAGCGTCGCTGGAGGGGCTCTTCCGCGGTCCAGGAGGCCGCCATGTATCGACGACTGCTACTTATCGCTTTGCTCGGCCTGACCCTTTGCGCCTGCGTGCCCTACTACGATGGAGGCTCTACTTACTACCGTTCCGAGGTCTACACCGCACCTGCGCCGGCCTATTACTACGGTGGCCCGCGTTACTCCCCGTATGGGCGCAGTTACTACGCTCCAGCGCCTCGCTACTATGCGCCACCGCCTCGTTATTATTCCGCGCCGCGTTACTACCAGCCCGCGCCGCGTTATTACCCGAGGGCCGGTTACAGGCCCTATCAGAACCAGGGATGGGGCAATCGCTGGGGCAACGGTGGGTATGGGCGGGGTTCCGATCACGGACGTGGCCGCGGCGGTCACCGTTAAATGTTTTGAAAAACAAGCGGCGCCTGATGCGCCGCTTTTTTTAACCGTTTGTCGGTACTGTCAGATTTAACAGCTATCTTTGGGTTTCTAGATGCATTTCACTACGTGAGGCTGTGTATGCCCCGGTAGAGAATTGGGTGAATGGAACCTGCTATGTTCAAACAACTGATGTGTCTTCTCTTATTGATGATCAGCGTCGCTGCCCAAGCCAGAGCGGAACAAGGTTGCCCTTATCCCTTGATGATCAAGCAAGTCGATGGCCATTTTGAAGTCGTGGATAAAAATGTGCTGTGGCAAAGCCAGAAAGTCGAGAGCCGTGATTTTATCGACCTGTTTATCGGCGCCGTATTTACCCCAAGTAAAGGCCAGGAACGGCAAAGCGGCTATATGGACAGGTGTGTCTATCGATCTGGCAAGGGGGATGTGGTCACCTTGAGGCCGAGCCCGCTTGGCATGCCGACCAGTATGTCCTTGACCGATACGTTGTACTGGCGGCTCGACACCGATCTATTCGGCCTACCGGTTTATCTGTGCGAAGAAAGGCAGCCGGACAACTGCGCATTCAAAGTAACCGGCAAAAAACCTTGACCTGTCAAAAGTCGGATAAATCCGCCAGAGGGTTCCTACCTTCCCACGCCTTGTTGAAGTGCGCTTGCACCACTGCTTCCGGAAGCGTGTTGATGTCCGGCCAGTGCCAATGGGGCGTCTGGTCTTTATCGATCAGGCGCGCCCGAACCCCTTCAGCGAATTCCGGATGACGGCAGCAGTTGAGACTGATGGTGTATTCCATCTGGAACACCTGGGCCAGGGACAGATGGCGAGCGCGCTGGATCTGCTCCCATACCAGATGCGCCGTCAAAGGGCAGCCTTCACTGAGGGTTTTGCCGGCGCGGCTCAATAGCGGGTCGCTGTGATCACGCAGCAGGCTCAAAGCACGCCAGGCACAGCGGACATCCCCCACATCCAGCCACTCGTCGATCTGCCCGCGGCGTGGCAGCCACTGCGCTTCGGGTTGCTGGCTCACCGCTTCCTGGGCCAGGGCCTTGAGCAAGCTGTTGAGCTGCATGACGGTCTGTTCCTGCCAGTTCAGTTGCAGCAGGCCATTGAGCAATTCGTCTTGCTGGTCATCGCGCAGGAAGCGGTCGGCCAGACCCAGGTCCAGCGCATCACGACCGTTGATATGGGCACCGGTGAGGCCCAGGAATAAACCGAGCTTGCCCGGCAGGCGAGACAGAAACCAGCTGGCCCCTACATCCGGATAGAGGCCGATGCTGATTTCGGGCATGGCCAAGCGGCTGCTTGGCGTGACGATGCGCACGGAAGCGCTTTGCAACAGGCCCATGCCGCCGCCGAGCACATAGCCGTGGCCCCAGCAAATCAGCGGCTTGGGGTAGGTGTGCAGGCGGTAATCGAGGCGATATTCGGCAGCAAAAAACTGCGCAGCCAGGGCCGGGACTTCGCCAGGTTGTTCACGGCATTCCTGGGCCAGGCTGCGCACCTCGCCACCGGCGCAAAAGGCTTTGGACCCATTGCCGCGCAACAGCACGCAGACGATTTGCGGGTCTTTGGCCCAGGCATCCAGGCGGTCGCCCAGCGCGAGGATCATCGGCAGGGACAGGGCGTTGAGGGTCTTTTCCGCGTCCAGGCTGGCGATGCCAATGCGGGCACCGCCACTGCCGGTCAATTCTTCGAAGTGCAGGTTCATCGTGACCTCAATCGAGAAGGTGAAGGATGAGTATGATCCCTTCGTGGGAAAGTGCCGGTGGTCTGTCAGATCAATTGACAAGCGGGGTCGGCTTTCCTAGGGTTCGCCTCATTCTTTTTTACAAGACAATTCAACTATGACCGATGGCGACCGTATCAAACTCGAACCCAGCTGGAAACACGCCTTGCGCGATGAGTTCGAGAAGCCCTACATGGCCCAGTTACGCGAGTTCCTGCGCCAGGAACATGCTGCCGGCAAAGAGATCTACCCACCTGGCCCGCTGATTTTCAACGCCCTTAACTCCACCCCCCTGGACAAGGTCAAGGTGGTGATCCTCGGTCAAGACCCCTACCACGGGCCCGGCCAAGCCCACGGCCTGTGCTTCTCGGTACAACCTGGCGTGCCGGCGCCGCCATCACTGGTCAATATCTATAAAGAACTCAAGCGCGACCTGAACATCGACATCCCCAATCACGGCTACCTGCAAAGCTGGGCCGACCAGGGCGTGTTGATGCTCAACACCACCATGACCGTGGAGCGCGCCAATGCCAACGCCCATGCGGGCAAGGGTTGGCAGTTCTTTACCGATCGGATTATTGAGGTGGTCAGTGAGCACCAGCCCCATCTGGTGTTCCTGCTGTGGGGCGCCCATGCCCAGAGCAAGCAGAAGCTGATCGACGCCACCAAGCATCTGGTGCTGACGTCGGTGCATCCGTCGCCGTTGTCCGCGTATCGCGGGTTTCTGGGATGTGGGCATTTCAGCCGGGCCAACAAGTTTCTTGAGCAAAGCGGTGAGACACCGATTGATTGGGTGTTGCCGCCTGTCTGATACGTGCGAGGCGTGCTATGCCGTCTCACATCTGCAATTCGATGATTCGAAAGAATTTTATCGTTCTGGCCAAGCTGAACAAAACTGCAGGGGACGCAGCACCTGTTAGTTCTGACAGTATCCGCTTGGGGGCAAATTGCCTTAACTACTCTCCGTGATCTTTGGATGGGGTCAGTACCCTTTAGGTGGTCAAGGGCCTCAACCTGATAGTCGTCTAGGAGAGTCGATATGTCTGAGTACGATCCGCTTAACCCACCTTCCAGTCGTGGCACAAAAGCAGGTGTGCTGGTCCTGGATGCACCTGTTGCACCTGATGCATTACCCCTTGAGGCAGATGACCGCGGTCATAAAATACCGGTATTTTTTCAAAGCACAGGGCTGAGGGTTGAAGTGCCTACGTTGTGGCCCGGCAGTAATGTGCTTGATCCTGGGGATGTCACTCTTGTCAAGTGGTTTTTTGGAGTCGAGATGTTTGATGAGAAGAGGCTGACGGCGCCTTATGACGCTAGCGACCTGCCTGACGTTGACGCTCTGGTACCTCCCCATCTCATGGACGTACCCGGCCTGCATAAATTGTACTACGAGGTGATATTAAGAGAGTCAAGTGGTAACCCAGGGGAGCTTTCGTTTTCGACAAATCTGGACAGTGACAAGGTCGGGCCAAATAACGGCTTGCGTGGTCCGCGTTTCCAGTTCCCGCAGGTCATCGAAGATGACGGCGTAACGGATGAATATCTGGATAATCCCGCCAACCTGGACAGAGTGACCGCTACCATTAATTTGATATGGCCGGACATACGTCTGGGGGATGTGGTGGAGGCTTCTTTAATACCACTGCCTTTTCTCAAGCCTTTGCGCAAACGTCCACGCCATTTGGACATCGTTGCCACCACCACCATTGTTCAAGCGCACAAGGATGGGGTTCGGCCCATCGAGGTGCATTTCCCGGGCGCTTTTCTTCGCGGTTTGCCCAATCGGGAGTTCAACGCTCAGTACTTTTTGAAAGACCGCTCGGGTCGTGAGTCGGGCCCATCACGTACCGCTCCCCTGTTAATTAATCTGACGCCTACGCCCACCGACCTGCGTCCTGTTGAAATTCCGCAGCTGAATGATGGGCGTATAGCCCTCAATGATGCCCGTGCTGAAGGCGGGGTATATATGAATATCCTCGAAGTATTCGGCTCAACAGAGGGGGATCGTCTCCTACCGTCATGGGATCTTATACCGCTCGACCCCATCGTTATTTCAGCTTTTCAGGTTTGGCCTATCAGGGTGCCGATTCCGTATTCGGTGTTGGCCAGCGGCGGTTACGAGTTCGTTTCCGGGACTGTGAGGGCAGAATACCGTTGGCAGAGAGGCATTGCCCCCTCCAGGCCATCGATCACCCGCTTTGCTGCTGTGGATCTGACGGTTGCCGGACCGGTGAGCCCTAATAACCCAGACCCTATCAACCTATTGCTGGACGTGGTGACAGTGAAGGGAGTAGATGGTGACAACCAATTGACTATCAACGACGAGGGTAAGCCGGTACGCGTGATTACCTCGTTGTATGACGCGCCCGATGTTGGTCAAACGTTGGAACTGATGGCAGGGAGCTTTCCCGGGCCCATCGCGACCTACACCGTACAAGCGGGAGATAGCGCGGGTCGGGAAATTGAGTGGTTCGTCGACTGGAACATCATCGAGCTTTTAGATACAGGTTGGGTTCCTTTCTTTTACTGGACCTTCAACGGGGTCAACCGGCAACGCGCGCCAGACACACCGGTAATGATCAATACGGTGCCTATCGTTGGGCTCAAACCCCTTGAGTATGTCGGAGTCAACTACGGACCTGGCCCGGACGCTGGGTTTATCAACTGCGCTCTGCGACCTTGGGTCAACGGCGCCGGCGTTAAAATACCCGGGGATCCAACGCTGTTGGACGGCGGTGATGAGGTGATTTTGCACTGGGCCAGTTATGCGCACCCTAATGGTTTCGCCGGCGCTGTCATTCCTGACACTATCAAGTCCTTCAGCCATACGCTGACGGCACAAGAAGCCCGTGAGGGATATGTCTTTCAGGTTCCGTTTGACCCATACATCTTGCTTCCGGGGCTGATCAAGCCACCAGAAGGGCAAACCAACCCTCGGCATGGCTCTGCGGTTGCGCGCTACCAGATCATCAAGCCGGCAGGTGCAGGCATGGGGTATTCCGAGCGTAGGTTGGTGTTTATCTCATTGATCCGGCTCAACTTACCGCCTTGCGTGTCGGACGATTAGGCGTAGTGGAGAAGGGTGCAATGTGCTTGTAGTGGAGGAGGTGCTCGTGGTTGCGAGCATCACAGTCGAGCCGCAAGGGGTACTGTCAAGTTTGACAGTTACGCGTTAAAGGGAAATGCCATTAAATGAATGAGACGCCAGCAGGTTTGCCAATTCAGACCTCTGCAGGGTCGGCATACGTTTAGAAAATGACACCCGGGTGTTTAGTCTTACCGTCGTTTTATGCCCGGACAGATACTTATTCTTTTGAGGAGTTTGAATCATGTCCAACACATCCAGTAAACCTGTTAGTCAAGACCCTGTAGGCCCCATGGAAGAGTGGGAAGAACCCGTTCTCGATCCCACATATTTACCTGCTCCGACGATCCCTGGTTTATTGCCGGCCATTGCTGGCGACAACCACCGGAATGTGGTGCCAAGGGCGCTTCAATTGAGCGGACTCAGTCTAAGGGTTGACCTGTGGGACCGTACCGGCTTTTTTAATGACTTCGATATACTCACCGTCTCTGTGAATGGCCGGCCGGTACATATTGAGACCTACGACGCAACTGTCACTTTACCTGATCCGGTAATTGTGGATTTGGGCCCCAAGTCGGCCTTGCAAACCAACGGTGTCAAAGACATTAGCGTTCCTGTGCTCAACCTCAGCGACAATGACGTTAATTACAACATCAATCGGGTTTACGTAGATGCGCAGGACCCTAACTATGGCAGTCAACCTTCGAGGGTCATGATAGAAGATTACGGCACCGAACTGACCCCAGCCTTTCTCGTGGGTAAAGCGGGTTTGGAATTCACCATTCCCACGCCGGCAGACCGGCGTGGCGGTGATACTTATCGAGTACTTGTGGGAAGTAATATCGTTGCGATCGAGGATGACGTGCCGGTGACAGGCGACATTACTGGTCATATTCCAACTGCAACGATTCTTGAGCGGTCAGGTTCGATAGACGTGAGATATAACCTGGCTGATCGGTCTGGCAACACGACTACGTTGTCTATTCCAAACTACGTACAAGTGAGTCTGAACGAAGCGCCCGTGTTTGGTCCCGTCAGTGTGTTGGAAGCGCCATTGGTTGATAAAGCAGAGGCCCGTAACGGCGCAACGGTGCAGTTGGAAAGCTTGACCGGCCATTTGCAGAACGACACCCTGGTCGTGTTATGGGGGACTATTGAGATCTATCGTCAATCTATTGGCATGCCCGTTTTCCCAATTGACATCCCTGCACATTTTGCAGCTATTGCGGCAGGCGGGAATTTCTATACGGCGGATATCAAAGTCATGATTGAGCGCCAAGGCAGCCCCACTTACAACGCAGCTGTGGTGCAAGTGGATGTCGACCTGCGTGAGCCCGGTGGGCAAAACCCTGGTGAAGGCCCTGTAGACACAAACTTGGCACAGCCCGTTCTGCTCGGTGGGGGCCCCGACCCCAAACCCGATAACCGCCTCTCCGAGAAAGATCGCAACTTCGATGCCACCGTCACTTTCACCCTACCACCGGGGCTGGAAGTGGGTGATTTCATTGACTATGTCTATGGGGGGGATGTCGTTGGGACTTACCCGGTAACCGGGGCGGAAGCGGCCGATTTTCCGGTGCCTTTTACCGTGCCGTGGGCCACTATCGATGCCAAGGGCAATGGCACCATTGAAACCCACTGCGTTATTCGGGATGCCATCAACTATAAGCATTCTCCGAATCAAGATGTTGTCGTGGATATCTTCAACATCGGTAGCCTGACGCCTGTGACCTTTGAAAATGCCACGGTTATTACAGGCAACCCGAACTTCACCTATGCCATTAACTGTGCTCGGCAGCCTTGGCTAGGTGTGCCTGTCAAGATTCTGGATCCCGGGCTCCTCTTGGTTGGCGACAAAGTGATCATCGAGGCTGTCAGATACGCGTTCAACGCTCCTGGCGCGCCTATCGGTACGCCCATAGAGACCTCTGAATTCGAGCTCAACAGTGAGCATGTCAATCTTGGCTTGACCGTCCCGCTGGATTTGAAGGTCTGGCTTCAAGACGTCACAGGCAATAATGGCCGAGGCATCGTCGGTGTGCGTTGGAGGCTTCTGCGCCCCTCCACGGGAGACCGGGGCAGGTCCGACGAGGTGAGGGCAGCCTGGGATCTGGTTGGTTCGGGAGGCAACATTCCTGGCTATTGTGTTCCGGGTGCGTCGCGCGTCAAAGGTACGCTTTGATTGATTGCCGGGGCCCCACCCTCTCGCTTGAGAGGGTGGGTTTTTTTATTGAGTTTGTACCTTAAGGAAAGTCCTACGCTCTTTGGGAACTCACGTTATTAGTCTCTGCACCGTGGAAAACGGAAACCTCTTCGATACGGGTTCCGGGTTCGAACTGGTACTTAATTCTGAGGCTACACAACATGATTTCTCCTGCTTCCCAGCGTTTTCGTTATTCGCGTTTATCATCGATCATCAAGCTCGTAGCCGCCGCACCGTTATGCCTGTTGAGTCAACAGGCAATGTCGACAATTGTGGTGGACGGAACGGTGGGCAGCGGCAAATATGACGTCCGCCCGGGGGCCGCAGCCAGCGACTATCTGGCCCAAAAAGGTGCGACGCTTACTGTTCACAAGAACGCCAACGTTAAAGAAATACGTGCGACGAGCGGGTCGACCTTGACGTTGACAGGCGCCAACGTGAGTTCTGTCCATGGCTCCCAGGCGGCCATTGCGCTCAGCAATTCAAGCGCCACTATTTCCGACGCGCGCATTACCAGCCACACCAGTGGCGGCTTGAACGTGGCTCGCCAGGTGGGCACGCCCACGGGGTCCTACGCACAAGTCGACAATAGTGAAATCACTGGAGCGACCTATGGGGCCAACGTCACGTCCCATAGCCTTCTGGAGTTGAACAACTCTGTGCTGGTGGGCCAACGCCAGCAAGGGTTGAGGCTCCTGGGAGGGGCCGCAATCGCCACTGACAGCGAAATTACCGGTGGTACCACGGGCGTTGTGATGTCCCTTGAAAGTGCAACTGCCCTTGAGTCGCCTCACCTGATACTCGACGGTTCGCGTGTGACGGGCCTCGATGGCCCCGCGATTAATGTGCTGGGGCCGATCACGGCTGAAATCGACGTGACCAATGGTTCGTCCCTGCAGGGTCAGAACGGTAACATGCTCGAGCTGACCCAGGGCGGCTCGGCCAACATGCGCGTGCGCTTCAGCGAGTTGGCTGGCAATATTCAGGTGGGTGCCGACAGCGCGTTGGATCTTAACCTGGACCACGCAATTCTGACGGGTGATGTCATCAACAACGGCGGCAGCGCCAGCGTCGGCCTGAATAATGGCTCGGTGCTCACCGGCCGCCTGGAAAACGTCGACACACTGGCGATCAACAGCGACGCCACCTGGGTCATGGTCGACGACCAGCATGTGGGCGATCTGCTCCTGGCCGGCGGTAACGTCAAGTTCGGCGACACCGGCACGTTCTACAAATTGGACGTGGACAACCTGTCGGGCAATGGCACGTTCGTCATGAGCGCGGATTTCGCTACCTTGACCGGCGACTTCCTGAATGTCACCGGCACGTCCTCGGGTGACCATCAGTTGTTGATCGCCAGCACCGGTGCAGACCCGTTGTCGGAAGATCGCTTGCATGTCGTGCACACCGAAGACGGCGGCGCCAAGTTCAGCCTGGTGGGTGAACGGGTGGACGTGGGTACATACTCCTACAGCCTGGTCGACGACAACGAAGGCAAGGATTGGTTGCTCGATCCGGGCAGCAAGGTGATCAGCCCGAGCACCAACTCCGTGCTGGCCCTGGCCAACGCGGCGCCGAGTGTGTTGTACGGTGAAATGACCAACCTGCGCACCCGCATGGGTGAGCTGCGCCACAGCGATGGTCAATCGACCGGGTTGTGGAGCCGCGCCTATGGCAACAAATTTGAAGTGAACAACAGCGATAAAGGCATGCAGTACAACCAGACCCAGCGTGGTTTCACCCTGGGTGCCGATGTGCCGTTGACCGGCGGTGATGGCCAATGGCTGGCGGGCTTCATGGCCGGTCACAGCACCTCGGACCTGGACCTGAGCCGCGGCAGCAAGGCCACCGTCGACAGCTACTACGTGGGTGGCTATGCAACCTGGCTGGATGCAGAGAGCGGCTTGTACTTTGACGGTGTTCTCAAGTTCAACCGCTTGCACAACGAGTCAGACGTTGCCATGAGCGACGGCAAGAAAGCCAAGGGCAACTACACGCAAAATGCGGTCACGGCTTCGGCTGAAGTGGGGCGTAATATCAAGCTGGATGACGGTTACTTCGTCGAGCCTTACGGCCAGTTGGCCACGGCGATCATCCAGCGCCAGAGCTATGAGCTGGACAACGGCCTGCAAGCCGAAGGCGCACGTACGGCCTCGGTGGTGGGTAAGCTGGGTGTGACCGCCGGGCGTGATATCCAGTTGGACAGCGGCAGCGTGTTGCAGCCGTACCTGCGTACTGCGGTGGCCCATGAGTTCAACCAGAGCAACAAGGTGTCCGTCAATGGCAACAGCTTCAACAACGACCTGTCGGGTTCGCGGGTTGAGATGGCGGCCGGTATCGCCATGGCGGTGTCGAAGAATTGGAAGGTGCATGCCGATGTGGAACGTAGCATGGGCAAGAGTATTGACCAGCCTTGGGGGGTGAATGTGGGGTTGCGTTACGACTTTTAAGGATGTGGACGTCTCACGTAGCTCAATAAAAAGCCCCGGATCGCAAGATCCGGGGCTTTTTATTGAGTTCGCACCGGGGGCGAGCTAAAACACCACCAAACACACGGAATCGTACCGTACCGTCTGGCAGGCGGGACGCACATATGTGCAGGGGGATTGGTTTTTCCTCGCGCGCTTCCTGTTCGGTAACGGTGTGGAAGTCGACCGGGACCAGCAGATCGGTGCAGAACAGCTCAATGAAATCACCTTCAAGCTGGCCTGCATAGGCGCGCAAGATGCAAATCAAGCCTGCGCTACCGTTGGCCCTCCAGTAATTGTTGGTACACGCCATCGGAGAACCCTACCGCCGGCGTGGTCAAACCGGGAATGTAAGGTGCTAGCTGCGAGACAGGAGGGAGGTTGCTCAGGGCGTGTTCCATGATCAGGACCTCGTAGTAGGACGCGGCACCGCGACGGGAGGGAGCATCAGGGATTGAACGCAGGGTGGAGGGCGGATGAATAGCTGTGAGAATGGACAGTGCCGACGAGTGGTATGGTGCACTGAGGCTGCCTGAATTGGTGCCCCCAAACTTGCGTCGAGCAGATATATTCGCGCTTTCCTACGAGTCGATGCGGCCGCGTAACTCTTCTGCCGGGCTGGCTGCAAGCACTGAAAATGCGAATAAGCGCTGATTAGTAGCGAATAAAGCGCAAACAGGTTCATCGGAGAGATAAACCTGTTTGCGTTACTTCTGGCTCAAGTTGCCCTGGGTCGTCAAAGTTGAACGATAAACACCGTATTGGCATTGTAGTTGCTGACTAACGCATATGACCCATCGGGGGCAATGGCGATGCTTGTTGGGTAGACGAACCCCGTCATGGTTCTGATGACTTCCTCTTTGTCGATGTCAATGATTGCCACTGAGTTGGAGGTGCGCATCGTTACATAAGCCAGCCGGCGTGTGGGATGAAAGGCTATACCGAATGCGCCGGTTAGGTTGGGTATGGTGTTGCTGATTAAGTTGGTGCGCGTATCGACGATTTTCACGTTGGCCGCATTTTGGTCTGTCACATAGATTTTTTGCGCATAAGGGCTGTATGCCAGACGCCAGGCATAACTGAAACCTGAAAGTGTCGACAGCTGAGTATTGGTAGCCGTGTCGATAATACCCATCGCACCCAACCCTGCGCAGTAAAGGCGTGTGCCCTGTGGCGCCAGCGCCAAGTCTACTGGGTAATAGGCGTAGCCTGTGTAAATTAGAGTATCGTCCGATGTGTCAATGACCTGTAATTGGGCATAATTATAACTACCATAGTAAAGGCGTGAACCGTCCAAGTTAAAAGCGAAGCCGCCATATCCATAAACGTTAATGCCCGTAATCTTGTTGCTGATAGTATTGTCGCTGGTATCGATTACTTGAATTTCGCCAGAGTAGTATCCACTGACATACAGTCGTGACCCATCCGGATGAAGCGCCAATCCATTTGTGTAAGTGTTAGCTGGCATAATAATCGTATCCGAAAGGCTGAACGTCGTCAGATCAATCACGGATACCGTGGCGCTATTGTAGTTGGCAACGTAAGCCACGGTCCCCTCTGCATTAATGACGATGCGGTCCGGGCCGCCGCCTACGTTGATGCTGTCTACAACACCCGGTTGCTTCCTGATTCTGTAACTTGCAGGAACCAACCGTTGCGCTGTCGCCCGCCCGCCGCCATCCAGCGATACATACGCCTTGAGGTCCAGCGGGCTGCCATCGGCGAGTCTTCTCAGGTAACTGGCCGGAATCGGCGTCAGGATGCGCTTGGCGGCAAACTCGTCGGGCGTCAGCGGGGTACCGTTGCGCAACACTTGATTCACTGTGCCCTCGGCATCAATCCACACCGCTTGCGGGTTCTCAGGGTCATAGCGCAAAAACGGCCAGGCATCGATCCGAACATCATGTGCCTTACTGACATCAATCACCCCGCCATTGGTCTCGGCCTGTGGCACGCTCATCAAGTCCCAATACTGCGCCTCCAGTGCCTCGATCTCGAGCGTCAGTTCCCTGGACGGTTCACGCTTGTGGTCACGGATCACCTCGTAGAACACCCGGCAACTTTGCGCCAGGTTGGCGCCCACAAACACGTTGGGCACGGTGAAATCGACATAGTCTCCACCGGGCGCAGGTATGCCAGGCTTGATGCCGATATCCGGTGTGCCGAGCTCCGGTTTGCCGATGACGTACACCTTGATGTCATCGCTTGCCAGCATCGGGCGATAACGTACGCGCACGGTCACCACGCCCGACTGCAGCACATGCGCAGGGTTCAGGCGGCTCAGGGTCGGCGTGATCTGCGTGCTTTCGAGCACTTCGGGGACGGGCAGGTCGAGGGCCGCGCCGACGCGGATCGTCAGGGCCTCGGAAAGCATGTCACGCTGCCCCGGTTTTACCACGGTGTAGTACAAACTTTGGGTGCCATTGAGGTTGGCGGTGACGTAGAGCCGAGCAACCACGAAGGGCAGGTCGACACCGAGCCAGTTTTCGTCGATCTCGAATTCCATCCGCGGGGCGCTACCGCCAGGGGCACTGCCTTCGGCGTACAGATACACTGTGGCGCCCAAGGTGAAGGCGGGATGAGCCTTGACCGTGACATTCAGGTTGCCGCGGTTCTTGTCCGGGTCGAACACATGGTCCGGTGGCACTGCTTCGCGTGTGATGGGCGGTGGCAGGATGGCTCGCAGGCCTCCCACGTACAGGTTCAGCCGACGTGACGGTGGCCCGCCGTTGACGGTGTAGTGCAGCGAGAGCGAGCCGCCTTCCAACTGGGCGATTTCGCCATTGGGCCCGTTGGGCAGTTCTAGGACGATATCGTTCTGGCCGGCGCGGGCCGTGTGCTCGGCATAGTAGGATCGACCATTGGCGTAGGTGCCGTTGAGCACCAGCAAAACGCGAGCGTTGGCAGGGTAGCCGGTAAGGGCCCTGATGAACACCGTCACTGGGTCGGTGGCTGCGGGCAGGTTTCCACCTACGGCCTCGAGCACGATAGGTGGCGCCAGGCCGGCCTCGACGGGGGTACCGGTGATATCCACCGACCTGTCGAGGGAGTTGCGTGGTAATGCGTTGAGGCGAAGCCGTTGATAGGTCAATTGGACGCGCCCATCGATCAACGGCACGATATCGGCGTAGGGCCAGCGGATGCGCTGGGCGCGAGTGGTGGAGTCAATAGGGTGGTCGTAAAAGGTGGTAATCAACTGGCTGCCTTCAGTGCGCCCGGAGACTTTCAGGCGTAGTACGTCACCGAGTTCATAGCCCAGGCGGTTCATCCCAACCACAATGGTTGCATCGTCGCCGTCAAGGTCATCAGCGTCGAGCAGATCGTTTTGGCCTGGCCGCTCGATGGATTCTTCGATGTAAGGGGCCGGTAAAAGCGGTTCTGCACCCGTGTTGCGCCGTACCTCGATGACTTGAGGTGGGGAAAATCCTTGGGAGTGGTTGCCGACCTCGTCCACCACTTCGTATTCGCACAGGTGCACGCCGTCACCCACCTCATCCCAAGTGCCGGTGTTGACGTTGATGATGATCGGGGCTTCGCCCGCCGCCTCGAATTCAGTCACTGGGTGTTTGACAACGACTCCCCCGAGGCTCAGGCGAATTTCATCACGCACCTTGCGATGATTGACCCTGGGGAGGTTTGTGTTCACCGGGTAATAGCCGATGGATACGGGGATGGGGTTTATGGAGTTTTCCGGCGTGACGCCGAAGTCGATTACATCCTGAGGAAATACGGGCTTGGGCAGGTTCTCGTTTTGCGGGGTGCTGGCCACCGGGTTACGCCCACCTGGGAACTCGATATCGACCTTGATATTGAAGGGTTTGGTTTGGTCGCTGCTTCCACCGACGCGGGTCACAAAGGCCTGCAGTGTATTGCCGGCCTCACGGATAAAGCGTTCGCTGGCCACATGCAGGACAATTTGCAGGCCCTGGCGGGCCTCATCATCGGTGACGGTATGAAAGTCAACGCGAACACCATTTAACTTCAGCTCGATGAAGTCCCTGTCAACCTGCCCAAGATAAGGCAGCAGGATACAGGTCACGCCTTTGGCACTGACCTCCAGCGCCGCTCGGTTAAAGCCACCATCGAAGCCGACCACCGGATTGCTCAGGGTGGGCAGGTACAGGGGCAAGTCCGCGAAGGGAGTATTGCGAAAGGACTGTGGCGTCAAGATGGCGTCGTCGGGTTGGGCAATGGTGAAGCCTTCCGAGCGCAAAGAGGCGGGCTGAACGGAAATGGGTGAGCGATCGGGGTGCTGGGTATCCAGGTCGATAGTCATGAAGAAGGTCCTGTCAGAGCCGTTGAGGAGCGTGCCCGAACTGGTTGGGCTGAGCATCACTCGGTTGATTCAACGCTGTGACGAGGGCGAGAGATAGCTGTGAGAATTGACAGTGCCGACGAATGGTAGGGACCTGGGCGACCCTACTCAGAGCAAGATCAGGATTGCCGATTCCAATGCCTGAACAACGGCTCGGCCAGAAACAACACAAACAACAAGCGCATCACCTGCATCGCTGTCACCAACGGCACCGACAATTGCAGGGTCTCTGCCGTCAGGCTCATCTCGGCGATGCCACCGGGCATCATGCCCAGCGTCAGTGAGCGCAGGTCCAGGTGGGTCAGCGCACTCAACCCTACCGCTGCCAACGTGGCGAGCGCCATGGTCAAGGCCGTGCCAATCAAGGTGCGGCCCATGAACGCCGGTGCGCTGCGGAAGAACTGCCGATTGAAGTGGCAGCCCAAACCGCTGCCGATCAGCCATTGGCCGATCTGGCTGCCGCCGTCGGGCAGGCCAATGTGTAAATCCCAGGTCACGCTGGCGATGGCACTCACCAGCAATGGCCCGAATAACCAGGGATTGGGTTGGCGCAAACGCTGCCAGCCCCAGGCAACCAGCGCACCTACCGGAAACAGCATGGCCAGCCAGGCCCAGTCGACCGGTGCGGGATGAAACTGCGGTGCACCGCCGCCCAGCAAATACTTGAAGATCGCCGGCACACACAACACCACCACCAACACCCGCAAACTCTGCCCTGCTGCAACCCGGCTAAGCACTGCGCCATTGCGGGCGCCGAGGTTGACCATCTCGCCGGAGCCGCCCGGCATGCTGGAGAAAAACGCCGTGGCGCGATCTTCCCCACTGCGGCGCATCAACCACACACCCACTACGCTCGACAAACTCGTCACCAGCGCCCCGAAGAAGATCAGGCCGAAGTGGCTCATGACCTGCTCGATCACCACCGGCGTGAAGTGCAGGCCGATGCCGATGCCCACCACCCATTGCCCGCATTTGCGTCCGCCGGGAATCTCCGCCAATTGCCAGGGCGTGAGGCAGCGCACCAGGATGATCGCCAGCAACGAGCCGACCATATACGGCAACGGCCAGCCGACGAGGCTGGCCAGGTAACCGCCGGCCAGGCCGACCAGCGGTGTTCCCCACCAATGTTTGAAGGTGACCTCAGGCATCGGCTACGGCACGACGCTGCAAGGAGCGCTTGCGCCAGATACGCAGCAACGGCACGAGCAGCATGATGGCGGTCATTACCCACACACCGAAGGTGATCGGGCTTGACCACAGGATCTCCAGCGCGCCATTGGAAATCGACAGCGCACGACGCAGGTTCTGCTCCATCAGGCCACCGAGGATAAAGCCCAGCAGCAACGGCGACAGTGGGAAGTCCAGCTTGCGCAGGATGTAGCCGAAGATGCCGATGGCGATCATCAGGAACAGGTCGAAAGTGGTGGCATGTACGGCGTACACACCAATCGCAGTGATGATGGCGATCACTGGCACCAGCGCCCAGTTCGGCACGGCAAGGATGCGCGTGAAGATGCGAATCATCGGGATGTTGAGGACCACCAGCATGATGTTGGCGATAAACAACGAGGCGATCAGGCCCCAGACGATCTCCGGTTGCTGTTGGAACAGCAGCGGGCCAGGGGTGATGTTGTAGAGCGACAGCGCGCCGATCATCACGGCCGTGGTGCCTGAGCCAGGAACACCGAGGGTCAGCATCGGCACCATGGCGCCGCAGACCGAAGCGCCGATGGCGGTTTCCGGTGCTGCCAGGCCACGCATGTCGCCTTGGCCGAACTTGCCGCTGGCGCCGGCGATACGTTTCTCGGTCATGTAGGCCACGGCCGAGGCCATAGTCGCGCCAGCACCTGGCAAGACACCGATGATAAAGCCTGACACCCCGCAACGCAGGTTTACAGCCAACACCGACAAGGCTTCCTTGACGTTGAACATCATGCGCCCGGTGGCTTTCACCGCTTCCTGGCCACGGTGGGTTTTTTCCAGGAGCAGCAGGATCTCACTGATGGAGAACAGGCCCAGCACCAACACTACGAACTGGATGCCGTCGGTCAGGTGGATATTGTCGCCGGTAAAGCGATACACACCGCTGTTGGCATCGATGCCCACGCAGGCAAGGAACAGGCCGATCAACGCCGACACAAAGGTTTTCAGCGGTTTGTCACCGGCCATGCCGCCCAGGCAGACAATCGCAAATACCATCAACACGAAGTATTCCGCCGGCCCAAAGGCAATCGCCCATTTGGCCAGCAGCGGGGCGAACAGCACCATGCCGCAGGTGGCGATAAACGCACCGATGAACGAGCTCCAGGCAGACAGCGACAACGCCACGCCGGCCATGCCTTTACGGGCCATTGGGTAGCCGTCGAGGGTGGTCATCACGGTGGAAGCTTCGCCCGGGATGTTGAGCAGGATCGAGCTGATCCGGCCGCCGTATTCACAACCCAGGTATACGGCTGCCAGCAGGATCAGCGCTGATTCGGGCGGCAGGCCCAGGGCAAACGCGATGGGGATCAACAGTGCCACGCCGTTGATCGGGCCCAGCCCCGGCAGCAGGCCGACCACGGTGCCGATCAGGGTGCCGCACAGGGCGGTCACCAGGTTGTAGGGGCTCAGCGCGACGCCGAAACCCTGGCCCAAATAGCCAAAAGTATCCATATCAGTTCTCCAGAACGTCGAGCAGACCGAGGGGCAGTGGCACGTCCATGGTTTTATCGAACAGCAGATAAAGACCGATGCTCATCAAGGTGATGATGACCACGCTAGGCAACCAGCGGCCGCCGTACAGCCGCGCCATCGGAATGCCAATGAGCATGCTGCTGAGAATGAAACCCAGGGATTCGAAAGTGCCGGCAAACACCAGCAGCAAGGCCACGCAAATCCCGATCTTGACCAGGGTCGGGCGGTCCAGCGCCGGCTCATCGTCGGTGTGCTTGGTCGGTTGCGGACGAATCAGCATGTAGATCAGCGCCAGGCCCATCAGCCCGATCAGCAGCAGGGGGAACGCCCGAGGCCCTACCGGTTCGTAGGAAAAGGCCGCCTGATACGGCCAGGCCATGAGTGCCAGGCCGATACAGGCCAGTAACATCGCGGCAGCGAAAATGCGTTGAAAGAGCATGGAGAACTCCTGGGCCACGCCTTCGATGCACGAAGGCGTGGCCGTGCGAACAGGGGGCGATTACTGGATCAGGCCGAACTCTTTGGCCAGCACTTTGTAGTCGGCCACCTGTTTCTTCACGTAGGTGTCCAGCTCCTGGCCAGTCATGGCGAACGGGAACAGCTCGCGCTGGTCACGCAGCTTGGCGAAGTCCTCGGAGGCCAGCAGTTTGTCGAACGCATCTTTCCACCAGGCATAGTCGGCATCGCTGACTTTTGGCCCAAGGTAGAAACCGCGCACCACCGGCCAGACGATGTCGTAGCCTTGCTCCTTGGCCGTCGGGATGTCTTTCATTTCCGGTTCGTCCAGGCGCTTTTCAGCGAACACGGCCAGCAAGCGCATATCGCCGCTCTGGATGTGTGGCATGGAGTCGGAGATGTCGGTACTGCCCACCTGGATATGGCCGCCCAGCAGCGCCGTGGCGATTTCGCCGCCACCTTCGAGCGCCACATAACGCAGGTCACGGGGGTTGATGCCGGCCGCCTTGGCGATCAGTGCTGTTTGCATCCAGTCCTGGCTGCCGACGGTACCGCCGGAACCAATCACGACCTTGCTCGGGTCCTTCTTCAACGCCTGGACCAGGTCGTCGAGGGTCTTGTAGGGCGAGTCGCTTTTCACCGCGATGGCGCCGTAGCTGGTGCCTACGGCAGCCAGCCAGCGCACGTTGGTTTCATCGAAACGGCCGAACTTGCCTTGGGCCAGGTTCAGCAGTGAACCGCTGGACCAGGCCACCAGGGTGCCGGCGTCCGCAGGGCGCTGGGCGACCACGGCGTTGTAGGCCACCGCGCCCACGCCGCCGGGCATGTAGGTCACACGCATTGGCTTGCTCAGCAGCTTTTCATTGACCAACGCGCTTTGCGCCAGCTTGCAGGTCAGGTCGAAACCACCGCCTGGGGAGGCCGGGGCGATGCATTCAGGACGCTTGGGTTCGTCGGCGGCCAGCAGTTGGCCGGCGAACAGCATGCAGCCGGCGGCGAGGGCAACTTTACGTAGTGAAGAGGTCATGGGATTTCTCCGTTATTGTTCTTATTTTGACGAAAACGCTTCGAGGCGTTTTTCGGGTGCTACGAATCAGGTAGCTCGGCAGGCATAGACCACCGTGGCTGGATGCTAAAGGGCGAAGCTTTCACTAACCTTTCAATTGTCTTTCAATGTTTTCGGGCTTCACAGGGCAGGTTGCGCCTGTAAACTCGCCGGCCAGCGGGTCGATAAAAAGCCGCGCCGATCACTCCTCATGAGGTAGAAGTCCATGCGTGTCCTCCTGGTTGAAGACCATTTGCAACTCGCCGAAAGTGTCGCCCAGGCGCTCAAGGGCATGGGTTTGACGGTCGACGTGCTGCACGATGGCGTGGCCGCGGACCTGGCCTTGGGCAGTGAGGAGTACGCGGCGGTAATCCTCGACGTGGGCCTGCCGCGCATGGATGGTTTCGAGGTACTGGCGCGCCTGCGGGCCCGTGGCAAAAACCTGCCGGTGCTGATGCTGACGGCGCGCAGCGATGTGAAAGATCGCGTGCACGGCCTGAACCTGGGCGCCGACGACTACCTCGCCAAGCCGTTTGAGCTGACGGAGCTGGAAGCACGGGTCAAGGCGCTGCTGCGACGCAGTGTGCTGGGCGGGGAGCGCCAGCAGGCGTGCGGGGTACTGGTGTATGACCTCGACACCCGGCGCTTCACGGTTGGGGGCGAGTTGATGACCTTGACCTCCCGCGAGCAAGCCGTGCTCGAAGCCCTTATCGCCCGGCCAGGCCGCGTAATGAGCAAGGAGCAGTTGGCCTCCCAGGTATTCGGCCTCGATGAGGAAGCCAGCCCCGACGCCATCGAAATCTACGTGCACCGCCTGCGCAAGAAGCTAGACGGCCAGCCTATCGCCATCGTGACGTTCCGCGGCCTTGGCTACTTGTTGGAAGCCCGCGATGCATAAGCCCAGCAGCCTGCGCTGGCGCCTGCTGTGCAACCTGGCGCTGCTGCTGGTGTTGTTGATGCTCGCCAGCGGCATGAGTGCCTACTGGAATGGCCGCGAAGCCGCCGACACCGCCTATGACCGCACCTTGCTGGCCTCGGCGCGCACCATTGCCGCCGGCTTGACCCAGGTCGACGGCACCCTTAGCGCGAATGTGCCATACGTGGCCTTGGACACCTTCGCCTACGACAGCGCAGGGCGTATTTATTACCAGGTCAATGACATCGACCAGAAGCTGATTTCCGGCTACGAAAATTTGCCCGGCCCGCCCCCCGGCACGCCGCGCACCGACGATTACCCGGCCCTGGCGCGCTTCTACGATGCCAAGTATCAAGGCCAACCTGTACGGGTGGTGAGCCTGCTCAAGGCCGTCTCCGAACCGAACATGAATGGCATGGCGGAAATCCGCGTCGCCGAAACCGACGAAGCACGGGTCGCCATGGCCCGCAGCTTGATGGCCGACACGCTGTTGCGCTTGGGCATGCTCGCCATCGGTGCACTGCTGCTGGTGTGGTTCGCCGTGAGCGCGGCATTGCGCCCGTTGGAACGCCTGCGCACCGCGGTGGAAGAGCGCCAGCCCGATGACCTGCGGCCGCTGCCGCTGGTGGAAGTCCAGGATGAATTCGGCCCGTTGGTGCGTTCCCTCAACCACTTTACCGAACGCCTGCGCGGGCAGTTCGAGCACCAGGCGCAGTTTATCGCCGATGCAGCCCATGAGCTGCGCACGCCGCTGGCGGCACTCAAGGCCCGGCTGGAGTTGGGCCTGCGCGCCGAAGAACCGGCCAGCTGGCGCAGCACCCTGGAAAGTGCCGCCCAAGGCACCGACCGCCTGACGCACTTGGCTAACCAGTTGTTGTCCCTGGCCCGCGTTGAAAACGGTGCCCGGGCCATTGCCGAGGGCGGTGCGCAATTGCTCGACCTCAGCCAGCTGGCCCGCGAGCTGGGCATGGCTATGGCGCCACTGGCTCATGCGCGGGGAGTGGCCTTGGCACTGGAGGCGGACGAGCCCATATGGCTGCGCGGCGAACCGACGCTGTTGAACGAGTTGCTGAGCAACCTGGTGGATAACGCCCTGGCCCACACACCGCCTGGCGGCAATGTGATTCTGCGGGTGACGGCACCGGCGGTGCTGGAGGTCGAAGATGATGGCCCGGGCATCCCGCTGGATGAGCGGGATCGGGTATTCGAGCGTTTTTACCGACGCAGCCAGCAGGGCATGGGGTCTGGCTTGGGACTGGCGATTGTCGGGGAGATCTGCCGCGCACACCTGGCGCAGATCAGCCTGCATGATGGTGAGTTGGCTGGGCTGAAAGTGCGCGTGAGTTTTATTGCGGGTTGATCAGTAAAACATTGAGCGCGCTTCATCCAGTTCGGCGCGTGACTTTTCGCTGTAGAGATCAACCTGCAGCTTTTGCATCGCCGGCACGCTGGTAATGTCGACTTTCGCCAGCGGATGGTCAGTGTTGTGGTGGCAGTAGAGTACGGCGATCTGCACCAGATCGACATAGTCGAGCCTGGCAGAGTCGCGTTCCAGGTTCAGGTACTGCCCTGGCAGTTTTGCCAGCATTTCCGGAAAGTCCCAGCCGCCCAACAGTTTGTCGCCCAGTAACGGGTGAATGCTCTCGATGACGTGGTTGAGGCTGACCGGGTCCGAGAGCAGTTCGTAATGGTCTTCGGCGTAGGTGAGGATCGGCAGCACGCCGATCTGGTGCACCAAACCACCAAGGGCCGCCTGGTCCGCCTTGAGGTGGCTATGCCGGCGGCACAAGGCATAGCTGACGCCGGCTACTTCCAGGCTGCGACACCACACATCGCGCATTTTCTGTGCAACCACTTCGGAGCGGGCGTGAAAGATCTGCTCCATCACCAGGCCGATGGCCAAGTTGCTGCTGTAGTTGGTGCCGAGCCGCGTGATGGCGGTGTGCAGGTCGGTGACTTCCTGGCTGGCCCGCAACAGCGGGCTATTGACCACTTTGATCAGGCGCGCCGACAGAGCGGTGTCGCGACTGATCACCTTGCTCAAGTGGCTGATGCTGATCTCCGGGTCTTCGGCGGCCTGGCGAATCCTCAGGGCCACCTCCGGCAGTGTCGGCAGAACCAGGTCATCGTTGTCGATGGCCATCACCAAAGCCTGTTGGACTTTTTCCGCCAGCTTGTTCATTCATGCTCTCTAGGGTGCTGCAAAAAGGTACGGCGATTAACGCTGGATCTCGCGATCACGGTCCAGTTGGTAGGGCAGGTCGAGCAGGTGCAAGCCAGGGCCTTCCAAGGTGCCCAAGCGCACGTCGCCATTGTCGGCAGCTTCGGCTTGCAGCACGGCGAGAAGTTCAATCGACTGGTCCGCTTTTGCCGCGATGACGACTTCGCCGATCGCGCTGTTGTGGCTGGGTGAAAACAATGGCGTGCCTGGCTCGGGTAGATCGACCGTCTCCAGGCTCAGGCGATACAGGCGCCGCTTGAGTTTGCCCAGGTACTGCATGCGCGCGACGATTTCCTGGCCGGTGTAGCAGCCTTTCTTGAAGCTCACGCCACCCACGGCCTGCAGGTTGAGCATTTGTGGGATGAACAGCTCGCGAGTCTGCGGCATCACCTGGCCGATACCGGCACGGATCTGGCCGAGCAGCCAGGCATTCAAGTCAGCCTGTGGCAGCTGCGCGACCAGTTGGCTGCGCACGGCGTCGGCTTGCTCTGCGGGCACCCAGAGTTCGGCACGGTTAGGGGAGACACGTATGGCGATGAGCGAATCGGTGCGTACTACGCTGTCGGTCTCGGCCGGCAGTGCCAGGCCAAGGGCGGCCAGGGAAGCGTCTGCGTTTGCCAGGCCGAAGCGCGCCCAGGCGGCGCTTTCGTCGGTGAGTTTGGATTTGGAGAACACCGCGTATTTCTTCAGGTCCGCCAGCTGTGGTTCGAGCAGCTCGGTGGCCATGGCCATCAGCACGCCGTCGCCTTGCAACAGGATGCGAAAGCTGGACTGCATACGGCCTTTTTGCGTACAGCGCGCGCCCAGGCTGGCCTGGGTTTCACTCAGGTAATTGAGGTTGCAGGTCAGTTGTCCCTGCAGGAACTTGGCAGCATCGGAGCCGCGGACGGCAAGCACGCCTTCGTGGGTCAGTGAACAGAAAAACGCAGAGTCAGCCATGGGTCATCGCACATCAAAAAGTCATGGGTGCATCATAGAGGGGCGCCCGGCAAATGGATAGTTTCCGTATGGGCGACCAAAGCCGAGTGTCCCGGTCTCGCCGGGGCTGTATACTGGCGCTCTATTTGAGGAGGGCTCCATGGTCGAAGATGTAGAAATCAATCGTCTCTTCTGGCACAGCCGTCGTGGCATGCTTGAGCTGGATGTGTTGTTGGTGCCGTTCACCAAGGAAGTGTACGCGACGCTCGATAAAGTCGATCGCGATCTCTACGTCAGGCTGCTTGAATGCGAAGACCAGGATATGTTCGGCTGGTTCATGGAGCGCTCCGAATCTGAAGATCCGGAACTGCAGCGCATGGTTCGCAAGATTCTGGACCGTGTCCAGCCCAAGTAATCGCTTCGAATGCCGCTGGCAGGCCTCACGCCTGTTGCTGGCGGCGTATCTGCTTGCCCAGCTGATTGCGCTGGGCAGCTTGCTGGTGCTGAACCTGCCTTATTCAAGCCTTGGCATCCTGCTATGCCTGGCTCACTGCACCTGGGTGCTGCCGCGCCATATCCTGCTCACTCACCGTTCGTCGATTCGTGGCCTGCGCCGTGACGACGATGGCTGGCAGTTATGGAACGCCGCGTGCGGCTGGCACGCGGTGCAATTGCGTCCCGACAGCCTCGCGTTGCCGCTGATCGTTGTGTTGCGCTACCGGGTACAGGGTGAGCGGCGAGTGCGTTCGATCTGTGTGCCGCAGGACGCACAGGCTGCCGATGTACACCGGCGCCTGCGGGTACGTCTGAAGTTCAGCCGCCGTAGGTGGTTGGCACCAGGATAGTGTCGCGGGCTTCGGGCAGCATCTGCGGGTAGTCGAGGGTGTAATGCAGGCCCCGGCTTTCCTTGCGCTCCATGGCCGAGCGAATCATCAGCTCTGCCACTTGCGCCAGGTTGCGTAATTCGATCAGGTCACGGCTGACCTTGTAGTTGCTGTAGAACTCGTCAATTTCATCCAGCAGCAAGCGCACCCGGTGCTGGGCGCGTTGCAGGCGCTTGTTGGTGCGCACGATCCCCACGTAGTCCCACATGAAGCGCCGCAGCTCGTCCCAGTTGTGGGCGATGATCACGTCCTCGTCCGAATCGGTCACCTGGCTGGCATCCCAGCGGGGCAGGGCGGCCGGTACCGGGATGCGCGGCAGTTGTTCAAGGATGTCGGCTGCGGCTGAGCGTGCATACACAAAACATTCGAGCAGTGAATTGCTGGCCATGCGGTTGGCGCCGTGCAGGCCGGTGAAACTGGTTTCGCCGATGGCGTACAGGCCAGGCACATCGGTGCGGCCATGCTGGTCGACCATTACGCCGCCGCAGGTGTAGTGCGCAGCGGGTACCACCGGGATCGGGCCTTTGGTGATGTCGATATTGAAGGTCAGGCAACGTTCATAGACCGTCGGAAAGTGGGTCTTGATGAAGGCTTCGGGCTTATGGCTGATGTCCAGGTATACGCAGTCGATACCCAGGCGCTTCATTTCATGGTCGATGGCGCGGGCAACAATATCGCGCGGTGCCAGCTCGGCGCGAGGGTCGAAGCGCTGCATGAAGCGTTCGCCATTGGGCAGCTTCAGGTGCGCGCCTTCGCCACGCAGGGCTTCGGTGATCAGGAAGCTCTTGGCCTGGGGGTGGTACAGGCAGGTGGGGTGGAACTGGTTGAACTCCAGGTTGGCCACCCGGCAGCCCGAACGCCAGGCCATGGCAATGCCATCGCCACAGGCGCCGTCGGGGTTGCTGGTATAGAGGTAGACCTTGGCCGCGCCGCCCGAGGCAAGAATAGTGAAACGTGCGCCGTAGGTATCGACTTCGCCACTGGCACGGTTGAGCACGTAGGCACCGAGGCAGCGTTCGCCCGCCAGGCCCAGGCGTTTTTCGGTGATCAGGTCGACGGCGACGCGTTGTTCAAGCAATTGGATATTGGGGCGTTGGCGGGCCTGCTCGAGCAGAGTCTTGAAAATGGCCGCGCCGGTGGCGTCGGCAGCATGAATGATTCGACGATGACTGTGGCCGCCTTCCCGGGTCAGGTGGAACTCAAAGCCACCGTCGTCGCTGCCGGCATGTTCATCGCGTGTGAACGGCACACCCTGGTCGATCAGCCATTGGATGGCTTCCCGGCTGTGCTCGACGGTGAAGCGCACCGCCTCTTCATGGCACAGGCCGCCGCCGGCATTGAGGGTATCCTCAACATGGGATTGCACCGTGTCGGTGTCATCCAGCACCGCGGCGACGCCGCCTTGGGCCCAGAATGTCGAGCCGTTGGCCAGGTCGCCTTTGCTCAAGACGGCGATACGCAGGTGGCTGGGCAGGGTCAGCGCAAGGCTCAAGCCGGCCGCGCCGCTGCCGATTACCAGGACATCGTGTTGGAACTGTTGGCTCATTGAATGGATTCCGCAAAAAGCGATCCGAAGGAGCGGCGCAAACAGGACGCCTGGATCGGCGAATCAAAGGGGCACACGGGCCACTAGTATATAGAGGGGGGGAGCGGCACAATAGCCACGCATTCGTGGCATTGTGAGATTATGCTGCGCAGCTTTGGGAAATGGCCGGTTGGCGAGGCGGGAACTTTTTGCATGGGTCCCGACTCAATAGCAGGTTGCCCGAAAGCTGGGAAAACGTTGAGTTTATTGGCCCGTCGGGAGCATTGGACGCGTCACGAAACCGGCGACAAGATTATTCGCGCAGCCGGCGCCGCCCGGGCTGCGTTTTTCGTGTGTGCCAAATCAGTGCATGCCGGAAACTTGCTTGAAGGGGGAGAACTTTTGCGAAAAGCCCGAGTCTATGTTTGCAAGCCTGATCGTTTAGTTATGCAAGCCTCCTTCGAGTACAACGAGGAGTGTTCATGCTAACCCAGGAAGAGGATCAGCAGCTGGTCGAGCGCGTACAACGCGGCGACAAGCGAGCATTTGATCTGCTAGTGCTGAAATACCAGCACAAAATTCTCGGGTTGATCGTGCGGTTTGTGCACGACACCCATGAAGCGCAGGACGTTGCACAGGAAGCCTTTATCAAGGCGTACCGTGCACTGGGAAATTTCCGCGGTGATAGTGCGTTTTATACGTGGCTCTACCGCATCGCCATTAATACGGCGAAGAACTATCTGGTGTCTCGCGGCCGCCGCCCACCAGACAGTGATGTCAGTTCAGAAGATGCAGAATTTTACGATGGTGATCACGGCCTCAAAGATCTCGAGTCGCCGGAGCGTGCATTGCTGCGCGACGAGATCGAAGGCACCGTCCATCGCACAATTCAGCAACTGCCAGAAGATTTGCGTACGGCGTTAACTTTACGTGAATTTGATGGTCTGAGTTACGAAGACATTGCGAGCGTCATGCAATGTCCGGTGGGGACTGTAAGGTCACGGATTTTCCGGGCCCGGGAAGCCATCGACAAAGCCTTGCAACCTTTGTTGCAGGAAAACTAAAGACAGCGGCGACAGCCAAGAGAGGAACCGCCATGAGTCGTGATGCCCTGCAGGAATCGCTGTCCGCAGTGATGGATAACGAAGCGGATGAACTGGAACTTCGTCGGGTGCTCAATGCATTTGATGATGCCGAAACCCGTGATACCTGGTCTCGTTACCAAGTCGCTCGGGCGGTGATGCACAAGGATCTTCTAATCCCTCGTCTGGATATTGCTGCGGCCGTTTCTGCTGCGCTTGCTGATGAAGCCGTTCCGGCAAAAGCTGCACGGGGTCCATGGCGTAGCCTGGGTCGCCTGGCAGTAGCTGCTTCGGTCACCGTCGCTGTGCTCGCTGGTGTTCGCCTGTACAACCAGGACGAGATTGCTGGCAACGAGTTGGCCCAACAGACTCAGCAACCGGTCATGGCCGGTCCGCAAGTCAAAGGTCCGGCTGTACTGGCAGGCTACAAGGAAAGCTCCGATACCACCGGCCCTATGGCTAATGGTGTGCTTCAAGGGCAATCCGGTTGGCAGGACCAGCGTCTTCCAGGCTACCTGCGTCAACATGCGCAGGAATCGGCTTCGAAAGGCACTGATAGCGCTCTGCCATACGCTCGCGCAGCAAGCCAGGAAAACCGTTGATCTGCTAAGGAGCCCTATGCGCGCCATACCGCTCCTTACGCTTTGGCTCAGTAGTTGGTTTGCACTATCCGCCCATGCCGATGAAGCCCAAGACTGGCTGACTCGACTTGGGCGTGCAGAGCAGCAGCAAAGCTTTGAAGGCACGTTTGTCTACGAACGTAATGGTAGTTTTTCTACCCATGACATCTGGCATCGCGTCCAGGATGGTCATGTACGTGAGCGCTTGTTGCAGCTCGATGGCGCTCCCCAGGAAGCCCTTAGGGTAGACGGTCGCACACACTGCGTCAGCGGTGCGCTGGTTTCCGGCCTGGCGAGTTCCTCTGATGCACCTTCGCGTGCACTCGAACCACAAAAACTCACTCAATTCTACGAATTGGCCGTTATCGGTAAATCTCGCGTGGCCGGTCGTAACGCGGTGATCGTGTCGATCAGTCCGCGTGATCAATATCGCTATGGTGTTGAATTACACCTGGATCGTGAAACCGCGCTGCCGCTCAAATCCTTGCTGCTCAATGATCAGGGGCAGTTGTTGGAGCGCTTTCAGTATACGCGCCTGGATACCCGCGCCGTTCCGTCCGACCAGGACTTGCAGCCTGGCCGCGAGTGCTCGCCTGTCGCTGTTTCCTCTCCTAAAGGCTCCGACATGCCTGCTACCCAGGTGTGGCATCTGGATTGGCTGCCGCCTGGCTTCCAACAGATCAGTGCTGTCACGCGCAAAGATACCCAAACCAAATCCACGGTCGATAGCGTGATGTATGGCGATGGGCTCGCGCGTTTCTCCGTGTTTCTGGAGTCAGCAAAAGGTGCGGATCTGAACGAAACCCGTGCCCAGCTTGGGCCAACCGTAGCCGTATCCCGACGTTTGAATACGGTGGAAGGTGAAATGATGGTAACGGTGGTAGGCGAAATCCCTATCGGCACTGCTGAGCGTATCGCCTTATCGGTGCGTAGTGGAAAGGCCGCTGCCAAGCCATGAAATTGTTAATCCTGCGTTCATGCTGATCTTTCAATCTGTGCCCATCTTTGGTTGGGTGCTGAGCGTATGAAATCTCTGGATCAGCATTTTCACTTGCAAAAACTCCCTATGTTTTTTATAGGTCAGGGTTTGATGGCCCTGGCCTTGTTTTGTTCGCGGGACAAAAGTGCCGGTCGCAGTCTCCGGCATTTATTGAACCCTGTCGCTTAACCCTGCTCGTCGTAACGGGAGCTGTATGTCGATACCACGTTTGAAGTCTTACCTATCCATAGTCGCCACAGTGCTGGTGCTGGGTCAGGCCTTGCCTGCGCAAGCAGTCGAACTGCCTGACTTCACCCAATTGGTGGAGCAGGCCTCGCCTGCGGTGGTAAACATCAGTACCACGCAAAAACTGCCGGATCGCAAAGTATCGAACCAGCAGATGCCGGATCTGGAAGGCTTGCCGCCCATGCTGCGCGAGTTCTTCGAGCGCGGCATGCCGCAACCACGCGCCCCTCGTGGCGGCGGTGGTCAGCGCGAAGCCCAGTCGCTGGGTTCCGGCTTCATCATCTCGCCCGACGGCTATATCCTCACCAACAATCACGTGATTGCCGATGCCGACGAGATTCTCGTACGCCTGGCTGATCGCAGTGAACTCAAGGCCAAGCTGATCGGTACCGACCCACGCTCCGACGTGGCGCTGCTGAAAATCGATGGCAAGGACTTGCCGGTCCTCAAGCTCGGTAAATCCCAGGACTTGAAAGCCGGCCAATGGGTGGTAGCCATCGGTTCACCGTTCGGCTTCGACCATACTGTGACCCAGGGCATTGTCAGTGCCATCGGTCGCAGCCTGCCGAATGAAAACTATGTACCGTTCATCCAGACCGACGTGCCGATCAACCCGGGCAATTCCGGTGGTCCGTTGTTCAACCTGGCTGGCGAAGTCGTGGGGATCAACTCCCAGATCTACACGCGCTCCGGTGGTTTCATGGGCGTTTCCTTCGCGATCCCGATCGACGTGGCCATGGACGTTTCCAACCAGTTGAAGAGCGGTGGCAAGGTCAGCCGAGGTTGGTTGGGTGTGGTGATACAGGAAGTGAACAAGGATCTGGCTGAGTCCTTCGGCCTCGACAAGCCGGCCGGTGCGCTGGTTGCGCAGATTCAGGACAATGGCCCTGCAGCCAAGGGCGGCCTGAAAGTCGGCGACGTGATCCTGAGCATGAATGGCCAGCCGATTGTCATGTCGGCCGACCTGCCTCATCTGGTCGGCGCGCTCAAGGCCGGCGGCAAAGCCAAGCTGGAAGTGATCCGTGATGGCAAGCGCCAGAACGTTGAGCTGACCGTCGGCGCCATCCCGGAAGAAGGTGCGACTCTGGATGCCCTGGGCAATGCCAAGCCAGGTGCCGAGCGCAGCAGCAACCGCCTGGGTATTGCCGTGGTTGAGCTGACCGCCGAGCAGAAGAAAACCTTCGACCTGCAGAGCGGTGTCGTGATCAAGGAAGTCCAGGACGGCCCGGCCGCCTTGATCGGTCTGCAGCCTGGCGATGTCATCACCCATCTGAACAACCAGGCGATCGACTCCACCAAGGAATTCACCGACATCGCCAAGGCGTTGCCGAAAAATCGTTCGGTGTCGATGCGCGTCCTGCGTCAAGGTCGAGCCAGCTTCATCACCTTCAAGCTGGCGGAGTAATCTACTAGCCCACAAAAAAGCCCCGCTGTCGGTTAACGACAGCGGGGCTTTTTTTTGGCTGATGGGTTTAGCTCATCATGCCTTTGACCAAGCGCTCCTGTTCGATCAGCTCACGCTGGCGGGCATCGATGCGCGAGGACAGTGGGAAATTATTGCCGGCGCGCCGCTTGGCAAAGTCCAACTGCTGGATGGCTTGCTGGAAATCACCCACCAGGGCGAAGTATTCGGCACGAGCCTGGTGCAGGCCGATGATGTTGCCGGACAAGCCGCGGGTCTCGGCGACCTGATACCACACGTCCGGATCGTCCGGCCGGGACTTGAGCAGCCCATCCAGCGCTTTCTCCGCATCAGCGGTGCGGTTCTGCTTGAGCAACAAGTCCACACGCACCTGATTCAGCGGATAGTTGCTGGGGTACTGGGTGAGCATGCGGTCGGTACGTTGCTGTGCGTCCGGCATGCGGTTGCTGGTGATGTCCAGCTCGATCTGCGCCAGGTTGTAGGTGATGTCGTTGGGCGCCTTGGCCAGCAGCGGTGCCAGGCTCTCCCGTGCTTCCTTGAGTTGGGTGCCCTTGATCTGCGCGATGGCCAGCCCATATCGCGCCACATCGTTCTTGGGGTTCTCGTCCAACTGTGCCTGGAAGCGCTTGGCGGCAAGACCTGGCGTGTCTTCGTACTTCAATTGCACCCGTGCGCGAATCAACTGATAGCGCAGGCTGTCTTCCTTGCCGCCGGGTTTGGCCTGCTCGGCGCGGTTGCGGGTATCGGCGATCCGCGATTCAGTCACCGGGTGAGTCAGCAGGAATTCAGGTGGCTTGGCGTCGAAGCGGTATTGGCGCATCAGGCGTTCGAACATGGTCGGCATGGAGCGTGGGTCGTAGCCGGCTTTCTCCAGGTTGAGGATGCCAATACGGTCGGCCTCTTGTTCGTTCTGCCGGGAGAATCGGCGTTGTTCCTGGATCGCTGCGGCTTGTGAGCCGGCAATCGCGGCGATACCCGCGTCGCCTGCACCCGCGGCGGCGGCGATGATACCGCCGAGCAGGGCGGCCATCATCGGCAGCTGCATGCGCGACTGCGCTTCTACGCCCCGGGCGAAGTGGCGCTGGGACAAGTGCGCCAGTTCGTGGGCCAGTACCGATGCGTATTCACCTTCGGTCTGGGCATTGAGGAACAAGCCGCCGTTGACCCCGACGATCCCGCCAGGTGCTGCAAAGGCATTGAGTTGCGGGCTGTTGATCAGGATGAATTCCAGGCGCCGGTCGTTGACCTGGCTGGTCTCCACCAGCTTGTACACGCTGGTTTCGACGTAATCCTTGAGTTGTGGGTCATTGAGCTGAGAGACCTGGCCGCGCAGGTAGGCCAGCCAGGCGCGGCCCAGTTGGTATTCCTGTTGGGGCGAGACAATGGCAGAACTGGCGTCGCCGAGTGACGGCAGCTCGTCAGCGAAGGCCGGGGAGGCCAGCAGGCAGGCCAGCGTCAGCAGGGTAGGGCGCAAAAAAGTCATGCACAAAGCCTTTCGACAAAGAGCTTACTGTAGCCGGACACTGAGCTTGGGACCAGATATTCTAAGCAGCCCAAATGTTTGCCTGGAGTAACACCATGACCGACGCTGTAGCCTTTGACGCCGAACTCGATGCCTGCGGCCTCAATTGCCCGTTGCCCTTGCTCAAGGCCAAGCTGGAACTCAATCGTATGGCCAGCGGCGCCGTGCTCAAGGTGACCGCCACGGATGCAGGCTCACAGCGTGATTTCAGGACCTTCGCCAGGCTGGCGGGCCATACGCTGCTCCACGAAGAAGAGGCCGCCGGTGTGTACCATTATTGGTTGCGCAAGGCCTGATAGCCTTGCAGGCGCAAGATCAGGCCTTGTTCAGCGCCTGCGCCGCGGCCAGGACCGCATCCACATGTCCCGGTACCTTCACGCCCCGCCATTCCTGACGCAGCACGCCTTCGCTGTCGATCAGGAAGGTGCTGCGATCCACGCCCAGGTATTCCTTGCCGTACAGCTTCTTCAGCTTGATCACATCGAACAGCTGGCAAACCGCCTCGTCTTTATCGCTGATCAGCTCGAAGGGGAATTCCTGCTTGCCCTTGAAGTTTTCGTGGGACTTCACGCTGTCACGCGACACACCAAACACCTCGGTGTTGGCGGCCTTGAACGCTGCGTACTGGTCACGAAAACCCTGGCCTTCGGTGGTGCAGCCTGGGGTGCTGTCCTTCGGGTAGAAGTAGATCACCACTTGCTTGCCCTTGAGGGCCGCGAGGCTGAAAGTCTGGCCGCTGGTGGCCTGGGCTTCGAAATCGGCCACGGGTTTGTCGATGGCTACCGGCATGGGTGTTTCCTTACATTGGGTTCTGTGGGCGCCATGGCTCGATCAAGGCGTCGAGGTTCAGGGCATCGGCGAAGTCCAGAAACTGGTCACGCAACCAACTGATCTGCACGCCGGCCGGCAGGGCCACGGTGAACGTGGCGTTGAGCATGGTGCCGCCGGTCTGTGGCGCCTGGTAGGTGTCGCAGGTCAGGTTTTCCAGCTCGACGTTGTGGTCGATGAAGAACTGGCACAACTCGTTGACGATGTCCGAGCGGTAGGCCGAGCTGACGTACGCCACATAAGGCAGGGCCTGCGGGCGATTTTCCAGGGCGGCGCTGCGCACCACATTGACGGTGAAGTCGTGTTTCTTGGCCAGGCCCGGCAGGCCGGTTTCCAGACGCGCCAAGGCGTCCCAGGAGCCGGAGATCTGCAATACCAGCGCACTGCACTCGCCGTGGCGGGTCAGGCGCGAGGTCACGACGGCGCAGCGGTTCTCATGGCTGGCGCGGCACAGGACGTTGGTCAGCTCCATGGGGTTGGCGCCGAGGGCACTGATAACAAGGAATTGTTCGCGAACTGTGGGGGTGGACATGCAGCCTTCCTAAAGCGATGAGCGGTCGATACCGTGTGGCCGTATCGATCAAAGGATGAAGGGTAGCGAAAACCGTCGCCAAGGGCTAGGAGGTGGCGTTTTCATTGTGTGATCGGTCGGCTTGCGGCAGTGCTTTGGCCCAATGATGGCATTGCCCGACGTTTAGTTGGTCCAGAACGCATCCTCACGCGGTACTTCGCTTGTACAAGCATCTTGGCGCCAGTACCATTACGGCTCTCTTTTTCCGGCAGGAGCGGTTGCATGATTGCGGGCAGTATGGTGGCACTGGTCACACCCATGGATGCACAAGGTCGTCTCGACTGGGATAGCCTGGGCAAACTGGTGGACTTCCACCTGCAAGAGGGCACCAACGCTATCGTGGCGGTCGGCACCACAGGTGAATCGGCCACCCTTGATGTGGAAGAGCACATCCAGGTGATCGAGTTCGTGGTCAAGCGCGTCGCGGGCCGTATCCACGTGATTGCGGGAACGGGCGCCAACTCCACGCGTGAAGCGATCGAGCTGACCCGCAACGCCAAGAAAGCCGGCGCCGACGCTTGCCTGCTGGTCACGCCGTATTACAACAAGCCGACCCAGGAAGGCCTGTACCAGCACTTCAAGACCATCGCCGAAGCGGTCGACATCCCGCAGATCCTCTATAACGTACCGGGTCGCACCGCGTGCGATATGAAGGCCGAGACCGTAATCCGCCTGTCCACCGTGCCGAACATCATCGGCATCAAGGAAGCCACCGGCGACCTGCAGCGCGCCAAGGACATCCTGGCCGGCGTGAGCAGCGACTTCCTGGTGTATTCCGGTGACGACGCCACCGCTGTCGAGCTGATCCTGCTGGGCGGCAAGGGCAACATTTCCGTGACCGCCAACGTGGCCCCGCGTGCCATGAGCGACATGTGCGCGGCCGCCATCGCCGGCGATGCCGCGACGGCCCGTGCGATCCACGAGAAGCTGATGCCGCTCAACAAGACACTGTTTATCGAATCCAATCCTATTCCCGTGAAATGGGCGCTGACTGAGATGGGCCTGATGCCGGACGGTATCCGTCTGCCGCTCACCCGGCTCAGCGAAGCCTGTCACGAACCGCTGCGACAGGCCCTGCGCCAGTCCGGCGTCCTGGTTTAATTGAGGAAGCACTACGCATGAAGCGATTGGCCGGACTTTCCGCACTTGCCTTGATTATCTCCAGCACCAGTGGCTGCGGTTGGGTATGGGGCCCGGAAGGCTACTTCCGTGACCGCGGCAGCGATTACCTGGAAGCGCAAGCAACCAAACCGATGCAACTGCCGCCTGACGTCAATGTCGCCAAGCGCCTTGACCCGTTGCTGCCGATTCCGCGCAACGTAGCCGACGACACCGTCAAGGGCGAGTACGTGGTACCGCGTCCACAGCCGATTACCGCAGTGGCGGATGCCAGCGACTACAGCCTGCAGAAAAAGCGGCGACAACCGCTGGATCGTGGCCCAGCGCCCACCCGCCGAAGTCTGGCCGGTGGCGGTGCAGTTCTTCCAGGACAACGGTTTTCGCATCGACCAGCAACGCCCGCAGACCGGTGAGTTCACCACGGCGTGGCAGCAAGGTCGCGAGCTGTCCGCGAACATGGCCCAGCGCCTGTTGGCTGGCGGTGTAGCCGCCGACAGCGAAGCCCGTGTGCGGGTACGCATCGAGCCAGGCGTGCAGCGCAATACCAGTGAAGTCTATGTGGTCAGCGCCGAGCGTCCTGCCGGCAGCACTGCCAATGTTGATTTCACCCCGCGTTCGGTCAACACCGGCGTCGATGCCGCGCTGGTCGACGAGATGCTCGCCAGCATGAGCCGTATCTCCGAGAAGGGCGGTTCCGTTTCCCTGCTCGCCGCCCGTGACTACGACACGCCTAACCGCGTCAGCCTCACCGAAGACGGCAGCGGTAACGTGGTGCTGAACCTGGGTGAAGACCTCGACCGTGCCTGGGCCAGTGTTGGCCGTGCATTGGAGCAGGGCCCTTGGCGCGTTGAAGACATCAACCGCAGCCTGGGCCTGTACTACATCAACGTGGCTGAAAAGGCCGAGAAGAAAGACGACGAGCCAGGTTTCTTCGGCAAACTGTTCGGCAGCACGCCGACCAAGGAAGAGGTCGAAACCCGCGCCGAGCGTTACCAGGTTCGTTTGAGCAAGGTTGGCGAAAGCGTGCAAGTCACCGTCGAGAAGAACATCAACACCGTCGCGCCGGCTGAAACAGCGCGCAAAGTGTTGGGCGTGATTCAAGACAACCTGGGCTGATCCGGTGCGTTTTGCCGTTCTCGGCAGCGGTAGCCAAGGGAACGGTACGCTGGTCGCCCATGACGACACGTATGTGCTGGTCGATTGTGGTTTCTCCCTGCGGGAAACCGAGCGGCGCCTGCTGCGCCTGGGGGTTCACCCCGCGCAGCTGAGCGCAATTGTGGTGACCCACGAACATGCCGACCATGTGCATGGCGTGGGTTTGCTGTCTCGGCGCTACAATCTTCCGGTGTACTTGAGTCGTGGCACGCTGCGCGGGATGCGCAAACCCATTGAACCCGCAGGCTTCCTGGCTGGTGGCGAGCAACTGCAAGTCGGTGCCCTGAGCATCGATGTCATTGCGGTCGCTCACGATGCCCTGGAGCCGACGCAGTACGTATTCAGTGGCGGTCAGCGGCGTTTCGGCGTGCTGACCGACCTGGGTTCCTACTGCGCCAAGGTGCTGGACGGTTACCGGGACCTCGATGCCTTGATGATCGAATCCAATCACTGCCGAGACCTGCTGGCGCGCGGTCATTACCCCTACTTCCTCAAGCAGCGGGTGGGTGGCGAGCTGGGACATCTGAACAACCACCAGGCGGCGTACCTGGTGTATGAGTTGGGCTGGCAAGACCTGCAACACCTGGTCCTGGCCCATCTGAGCAGCAAGAACAACCTGCCGACGCTTGCCCGGCAATGCTTTGTCGACACCCTTGGGTGCGACCCGGACTGGCTGCAACTGGCCGATCAAGATTCAGGGCTCGACTGGCGACACATCGCCTAGCCCACCTTACTCAAAGCGGAGCCCATCATGGAAAAACGTGAAGAACTCTACCGCGGCAAAGCCAAGTCGGTGTACAAGACCGACGACGCCAACCGCCTGATCCTGCTGTTTCGCAACGACACCTCGGCGTTCGACGGCAAGCGCATCGAACAGCTTGATCGCAAAGGCATGGTGAACAACAAGTTCAACGCCTTCATCATGCAGAAACTCGAAGCGGCCGGCATCCCGACCCAATTCGACAAACTGCTGGGCGACAACGAGTGCCTGGTCAAGAAGCTCGACATGATCCCGGTGGAATGCGTCGTGCGTAACTACGCCGCCGGCAGCCTGGTCAAGCGCCTGGGTGTGGAAGAGGGCCTTAAGCTCAACCCCTACACCTTCGAACTGTTCCTGAAGGACGACGCCAAGGGCGACCCGTTCATCAACGAATCCCACGTCGTGGCCTTCGGCTGGGGTACCGCTGAACAACTGGCGCGCATGAAGGAGTTGTCCCTTAAGGTCAACGATGTGCTGACCAAGCTGTTCGACGACGCAGGCCTGTTGCTGGTGGATTTCAAGCTGGAATTCGGCGTGTTCCACGACGGCTCCATCGTCCTGGGCGACGAATTCAGCCCGGACGGTTGCCGCCTGTGGGACAAGGACACCAAGAAGAAGATGGACAAAGACCGCTTCCGCCAAGGCCTCGGTGATGTGATCGAAGCCTACGAAGAAGTCGCCAAGCGCCTTGGTGTACCGCTGTAATCGACGCAAGCATCTGATAGCACGGAAAAAAATCACCTTTGGGGTTTGCTTCCGCGAAACACACTGTTATGATGCGCGCCGTTGGAGAGATGCCAGAGTGGCCGAATGGGACGGATTCGAAATCCGTTGTACCTTCACCGGTACCTAGGGTTCGAATCCCTATCTCTCCGCCATTATTGAATACGACTAAGCCCCTGAAATGGTTGAATATTTCAGGGGCTTAGTCGTTTTTTTATGTTCGCTTAGGGCATTTTTAGGGCGTGCAGAGCAAATATTTTTCATCTTTGCCTTTCTGAATAACCATTGATCGTTTAGCCAACGAACAGCTTTTCTATTATGCGCAATGATGTAGATTGCATGACGGTCAGCTACCTGCGCGAAAGGAATCTGCGGACGTATGTTTGAGGTTATCGAGGTCCAGAAGGACTGGGTGATTGATGAAGAGTGGATGGGGACGAAAACGAAGTTTTGGGTGTCCATTCCTCCTGATCAAGACGTTTGGTTGTTCAAGCACTCTCGCGTATCTGGCAAAAATTTTGCCGGTGAGCATTGGTCTGAAAAGCTGGCCAGCGAGATTTCTAAAAAACTTGGTGTTCCCTGCGCTGACGTCGAATTAGCGTCCTTTGAGGGACAGCCTGGTTGTTTGAGTCGGAAATTTAGCCAGCTTTCAGACGGAGTAGAGCTTGTACACGGCAACGAGCTTCTAGCAGGTGCCATCCCTGGTTATGACCAATCTCAGAATTATGGGCTCAGCACCCACACGCTGAGCAATATTTTGGATACGGTCTGTACATTAATGCCAACGTTGGCATCCAAGTTCGAAGCAGTCGTGTCACTCGGTGGGATTATTACTCTGGATGCTCTGATAGTTAACGTAGATAGGCATCACGAGAACTGGTGTGTGTTTCGTTCAAGAGAGCAAAATGCCGTAAAGCACTGGGTTGGTCCATCCTTTGATCATGCTTCGTCGCTAGGAAGAGAGCTGAATTCGGAAAAGATTGATTCTTGGTTGCGATCCGGGCTTGCCAACCGAGGCGAATGGTATGTAAATAAGGCTAGGGGAGCGATTTATTGGAATTCCTCTGGGTCAAAAGGGACTAACCCTATAGAGCTGCTGAAGCAAGCCCACGCGCGATGGCCGGAAATGGTCGCCCCATGGGTTGAGCGGCTCGCTAGGATTGACATTGATGAGCTCTGTAGGCTGCTAGACGAAATTCCCGAAGGCTGTATTGAGCAACCTTGTAGGGAATTCACTGCCGACCTACTCAGGTATACCTACCGTGAGCTGACAGGAATCAGATGATGAATACTTTATTTTTGGCATGGAGATCAGGTTACACGGTCGATGCTGCGATTCCTCCAAAAGCCAGTTGGTTTCCAATTGGTCGCCTGGATAGGGCGGTTGATGGCGGGGAACGCTATACATTTCGCTACTTGAAAGGCGCGAAAATTGCTAAGTCTGTAGCCGGATTCAGCCCTCTGGAGGCGTTCCCGGTGATGAATGATGTGTACACGTCTTCTGAGCTGTTTTCCGTATTTTCGAATCGCATCCCAAACCCACGACGTTCAGATTTCTCTGAAATTGTTGAACGGATGGATCTAGAGGATAAGGCTGATCCTTTTAGGATTTTGTCTATTTCTGGTGGTTCGAGGCAGACAGATACGCTGGAAATTTTCCCTCTTCTGACGACTTCGCCTGACGGCGATTTTGTTTGCCGGTTTTTTATTCATGGCAGTAGATTTATGCACGAGTCGTCGAATCTAGCTATGAATAATCTCGCGGTTGGGGAAAAATTGAGAGTTTGTTTTGAGGCGAATAATCCGGCGACTGGTTGGGCCATTCAGCTACAAACTGTAAATAAACCTCAAATCATTGGTTATGTACCACGCTATCTACTCCCTGACTTGCATTCTATCCGTAAAAGTGATGATCAAGAGTCATTGAGCGCTGTGGTCACCCGAGTGAATCCTGCTCCTGCTCCTCTGAACCAGCGGTTTCTTGTTGAACTGACCGGTCGATTACCCGCAGGCCAGTCAATGATGAGCTCAACAGAGTTTGAAATTCTCTAGCGAGGTCGCAGCCCGATCGTAATCGGGCTGCCCCTCCCGTTGTGAAAAACTGGTTCTCAGCTCCTGAACCCCAGCATTTTCGACACGATACCTGCCATGCTCTTGGTGTCCTTCGGTATCCATCTCCCGTAGTGCTTTCTCACCATTGTCGTATCTGCGTGTCCGAGTTGACGGGCTACCCATTCGACCGGGACGTAGCTTGACAGCATCTGGCTGGCAAACGTATGGCGGCACTGGTTGGCGCCTCTGTGACGAACCTCTGCTTTTTTCAGATGGGCGGTGAACCAGGTGCTCAACGTTTTGCCGTTCCAAAGTAAACCGCTAGTCGAGCTGCGGAAAAGGAACCTGACCTTCATCTTCTTTGACGTGATGTTGTCGCGCTGGATAACGGTGATTTCCTCGGCTACCACATCCCTGGCGGCAGCAACTATCTCCCTCATTAGTGCTAGGGCCGGGTCTATAAGCTCGATGACTCGGACCCTGGAACGCTCTTTGGGGACTTTGAACTCGCCCACGACCAATGCTCGGCGTACATGCACCAGGCCGGCATCAAGGTCTACGTCTTCAACCGCAAGCCCAATGAGCTCTGAAAGGGACATCCCGGCCCAGCAGTTGAACTCAATCATCCTGGCATCAGGCCGGCGGTCGGGGTCCGTCTTGCCGATTAATTCGATCTCGATGCGACTGAAGGGGTCGGCATGCTCTAGGTCCACGTCCGATCCGACGTTGCAGATCCTGTCGAGTGGGTTTGCCTTCAGGATCCCGTCGCCGAAGGCGTCCGCCCACACCCCACGAACGACGGTGAAAATGTCGTTTACTGTCTTCGGGGCCAGGCCCTGCTTTAGCAGTTGTGCTTGAAACAACTCAATATCGCTCTTGCTGATGTCGACAATTCGGCGATTGCCGAACTTCTTTTCTACGTGCACAGCCTTGCTCACATAGTTGATGACGGTGCTCGACGCTTTAAGCGCGCGCTGAACCTCCAGCCAGCGCTCAATGCCTTCCTTTACAGTGCGCTTGAGTGAAGGGCCGCCGGTCCCCGTGAACATGGCAGCCCTGGGCGAGTTGGGAAAATGGGCTGAATAGTCGAAGCGGCCCTCTTTGATTTCCGCGAGAATGGAACGGCGTTTGTTGTCGGCATAGGCGATTGCGGCCTTGTTTACTTTCGAGATTCCTTCCAGGGGTTCCCGACACCGTTGGCCGTTGAAGATGAACCAGATGCGTAGTTGCTTGCCGTTCATCTCAACGCCTGTCGGCATTTTGTTGATCATGGCTTGCCTTCCATCCAGCGTTCGATAGCGGCACGGTTGTAGACGATTACGTTGGCCGGGTCATAACGCCAATGCTTGCCTTCTAGCCATAGACCTCGGGTGCGGTATTTGCGAACCGCTTCGGTGCTTAGTCCGAAGACTGGGTAAAGCAGATCCTGCCGAAACCAGGCTCCTGGTGTGATGTGGAAGTCGAGTTTCTCTGCGGCGCTCATACGACATCCTCCTGGCCGGGTAACGATGTCGGGTCAACAACGTCATTGGGTAGCTTGGCGCATCCCTGCTGCAGTTCTGCAATGTGCTTCTGAGCGGCCTCCAGCAACATCCAAACTTCAGTCACACCAGCAAACTCGGCTACGTGTTTGGGAGACATGTCAGCCCACTCATAGGGGCGCACGTTGGTCAGGTCGGCAGGCCAGTACCGCTGGCCTGGTTTCGATTCTGGCGGGTAATCCATGGCATTCGAAACGTGCGTATACCCCAAGACAGGCTGCGCGAGCGGGCGTGCTGGAGCGGTTAGCGTTGCATCACTGAGCGCTGCCCCGCGCAGCTTTTCGCGGGGTATAAGTGCCTCGGCAGTGGCGCTGGGAGGAGCAATAATGCCTGCTGCTGCGCAGCAGAGACTGTTTGTTTCTAGTGTGTCGCCACCATTTGCAGTGCGGAGGAAAGCGGACAAGGCGCTGGTGTTGTTCTGTTGGTTCTTCATGCCGCTTTCCTCCGGTGTTCGATAGCGAGTTGGTCCATCAGGCGCTGGTGGTAGGTGTTGCGGGCTTCTGCGACAGACCATGGGCGGATGGTTTCAACCATGGGTTCGATGCCGACCAAACAATCCCAGATAGCCGGATCGGATGGCATGAGATCGCGGCGCTCCGTAGCCAGTGCTATCAGGTCGGCCTTGTGGATGCAGGCGGGGAGTTCCGGTGCCATGCCGAACCGATCACAGATGCGCCACCAGATACAGTCCTCGAAGTGCTCGTAGGCACTGATCCATTGCTTGAGTGGACGCGTCATGTCGCCCAGGTACGCCTCGGGTGCGTCATGAAGTAAGGCTGCGAGTTTGTGTTCTTCCGGCACCAGCTCGGCGACGATGCAGCTGTGCTGGGCCACGCTGTAGAACTCGCGGGTGTGACCGTTGAAGCGGCATAGGTGGGCCAGCGCGTGCGAGATGTCCCGTGGGTCGATCATGTCGGCGTCGGGTTCGAGCAGGTCAAAGTGTTTGCCAGAGTGGGTAAGGATCCAGTTCATGCTGCCTCCTTTACAAGATCAGTCAGCAGCAGCGCGTTGTCGGTTTCTTTGTGCAACTGGCGTACCGCGTTAGAACCGATCCGCGCTTTCAACTGGCGGTCGAACTCCTTGTAGTAGCGCGTGAGTTCACGCAGCTCCTTGGACACCTTGTCGTATTGCTGCTTCAGCGATCCGGCGGCTTGAGGCGTCAGGCGTAACACTGGAATTTCGCGGCTCATGCTGCGTCCTCCTGTGTCCATAGATCCATTGCTGCAGCCATGTTCAAGGCTTTCTCGCGCAGAGCGAGCGTCTGTGCTGCATGAGTTTCCGACTTCACTGCTTTGAAGGTCTCGGCAGCGAGCTTGAGCTTTTCAGCGATCAGTAGAAGAGTCAGTCTGTCCTGGGGCTCCCTGCTCAGCAGTAGCTCTATGCGTTGACGCTGTTCGTGCGCTTGGGTGATTGAAACAGCGCATTGTTCCTTGGCTTGTTCAAAACCTAAGCTAAACCCATCGTCCTGGCCGTTTTCGTAACCTTCAACTCGGCCGTCTGCCAAGCCGCCTCGGTAACCGATCCAGTAGAGAATGCCGGTGGCAGTAGCAATGCTGATCAGTGCGCAGATTTGAATTGCAGTCATGTGGTGTGCTCCTGGTGGTATGTCGGCTGGTGGTGGCAGCCAATTGGTTTGTTATTCGTCCTTCTGGGTCTGGCGGATCTGCCAGGCCACACATCAGCTTGGCCTGGTGCGGCATGTAGCCTTCTTCTCGCAGGGCGTCGTAGCGGTGATAGTCGTCGGCAAAGTAGCTGCACTCATCACAAAGTCGGCTGGCCTTTTCGTCGGCAGACAACGGTGTATCGCAGTGTCGGCATTGATCGAGCAGTGACATGTCACACCTCGTCGCCGACGGCTTCTGGTCGCGGCATTTCTTCATCCGCTCTATAAGCGCGGATATCGATCAGGGCTGCGACATGCTTGATGTGGGCATACCGCAAACGCCTTGACGCTGTGATCCAGGGTGGTCACCGGCAGCTGAATACGGCCGCTGTTGATCGCCTCAGTGAAAGTCTTCTCGTTGAGGTTCTTGAAGTAATGCGCGCGCAGCTTTTCCAGGGGGATAAGCACGTCGCCGAAGAGTTGGTGCAGCATCTCGACGGTTGCGCTATCCGGCGCGGGTTGCAGCCGTAGCGGTGTTTGACTGTTGTTGCTCATGGGCAGCGGACTCCTTGCGTTTGAGTCGTGATGGGTGATTCCAAGCATTCAGGCAGTGGCGTTTGGTCAGCTCCCGCAGATGCTCCGGCACTTCGAGGAGCGCTGCATTGCGCTCCTCGCGGTGTGTGCATGGCGACGATCTGGCGGGCGTACTCCCTAGGCCACGTCACGGTTGTCTGCCGGGATGGCTGGCAGTTCGAGGCCAAGCTGACTCGCCAGCCAGGGCATGCCGGCTTGCCGGACCTTCGTCGACTGGCTGTATTGCATACCGGCCTTCTCGTGGTACCAGTTACCGTTCTTGATCCGCAGGTATTCCGGTCACGTACAGGGAATGCCGGGAGGTTGCGGTCAGTGAGCAAGCCCTTGTCACGCATCAGTGCGATCAGTTTGGGGCGGGTGAGGCCGAAGTACTTGGCGGCCTTTTCCAGGCTACGTTCCATCGCGACCTCCTAGGCTGCATGCGCGGCGGGAGTCGCCACGGCTGCCAGGTGGGTGATGGATTCGGCCACCATGGAGTAGATCTCCACGTCACTGCCGCACACCGTGAAGCACTTGCTGAATGGCTTCTTGACGCCGATGCTCATGATGGTGGTGATGCCAGTGCGGGTTTTGTTGCGATGGATTGCCAGGTTGATAGGTTGCTCAAAACCCATATCGAGGCTGAGCGCGCCGCCGGTTTGCACCAGGTCGAACACACGCTGCTTGTGTTCAATTTCGAAGACGCCGTAGCGGCGGTCTGCGTGTGGCACAGACGACGGATCGCTTGGACTGTCTGGCCCGTTGACGATCTCTTCAATGAAGTCCGCAAGCTTAAGATGCATCTTTTTGCTGTTGGTCAGGGTCAGCGTGTGGCGTTCGCAGCCCAGCTCAATTGTGAAGTGCGTGTCGGCTTTGCAGCGCTCAACTTTCAGGCGGAAGGCTAGGGCCTCCCGCTGAACTTCGGCACGCAGCAGGTGGTTGAAGGTTTCGGTTAGGTTTACCTGAGCCTTGAGCAGGGTCAGGGTGCGGTTGTCGAGTTTGTACTTGCTCATGCCGCTTGCCCTCCGCCGTTTGGATCGAACGGGCAGAGCGCGTTGCGTTCTTTAGGCTTAGGTTTGGACGCGATGAATGTGCAGCCAAGGTCTTGCGCTAGGCGGCGGATTTCAAAGATGCGGGAGGGGTTAGCAGCGGCCGGGTGGACGTGCAGGGTAGCTGTGGTGTGCATGGTGTTGCCTCGCTCTGTGGTGAAAGAGTTAGGCAAATATCAACCGCTGGTTGATTAATGTCAACCGAAAGTTGATTTATGAAAAGCTTGTTCTTGCTCACGCGTGAGCAATCTGCTATCAAGTCACGCGCCCACTGCGCTTAGAGGATCTGAAAGCGGAAATCGCTGCTATGGAGGGGGAGGGCTTGAAGCAATTTACAGATATCGTTGGTTTGTTCGCTGATATTTTCACTATCGGTGCTTCTGCAATTGCAATATATCTTTTTGTATTTAAGCGCGATGCGATCGCATCAGTATTCTCACTGTTGCTAAATTATTCCTATCAGTTGTCTTTGACAGAATTGAAGGAGAAGTTAGATCGCATTAATGAGTATACCGCAACTAATGACGAAGAAAATCTTGTGATAATGAATATATTGCATGAGTTTCTAGGGCAGGTTAGAGGTAATGATAAGCTTAAGTTAATCATGGCAGAGCAAGTGATTTTGATTGAAGGTGTTATAACCAAAAGTGACAAAGGTAAAAAAATCACGGAGCCAATGAAAAGAGCTTTGGTGAGTGAGATTAGAGAGAAGATCAGACATCTTAATATTCAAGTTATTGATGAGATTGTTGGGGGGCGTACATGAGCAAGATTGTAGTTGCAGTCAATGTTATGATCACAGAGAAAGACAAAATCTCCGACGTCGTTGACGGTGGTGGTGATGGCGAGATGTTCTTTCTCTATGATGGAAAGCATAAGTGGTCGATGATGATTGGTGGCGAAGGATACGTCCTATTCTATTATCCCGGGAGAGCCGACATTCATCATTTGGCTTCATACACACCCGATGAGTGGCCCGAGGATATTGATATGGTTATATATCGAGTGAAAGACATCGGTACTAAAGAAGCAAAGGAAAGCTTTGCGGATCTATATGCAGTATTAAAAGCCAAGAAATGGAATATGGATAGCGTTCTTGACGAAATAATCGCGACCGGGCCTTTTTGAGCTTGGTGGGGTCATTCAGGTATGAACGATCCCACCACTTTTCCACAAATGTGAGTTTCTTCAGTAATGTCAATTATTGGATATTGAGGGTTTATAGGCCTTAAAAATTGCCTTCCGGCATCTTCTACCAATATTTTAAAAGTGGCCTCATTAGTACGTGGAACCCGAGCTATCACCCTATCTCCAGTTTTAGTCTCCGCTTCTGGATCTACAAATATGATACATCCAGTTGGATAGCTACGACCGGGACCAGGATTCGTCATGGAGTCGCCGAGAACTTTGAGGGCATATCCGTTCTTGCTGATTGGTACTGGGCAGGATAGCCATGACTCTCCATCATGTTGCTCAAAATTTGACTCACACCATGCACCGGCCTGTACCCACGATATCAGTGGGACCTTTCCAAAAAGTCGAGTTACTTCGCGAATATTGCTGTCAACGCGTGGACTGAGCTGATGAACGTTACTGCTCACCGTTTGATTTTTGGGTAGCACACCGTACTCCAGCCACTCCCTTCGCACCTTCAACCACGAGCACAGTATAGCCATGCTGTCGGCTTCAGGGATGGCGTCCCCGTTCAACCATTTGCTCACCGCCTGGGGGCTCTTACTCACCCCAAGACTTTTCAAGTGCTTATGAATATCCACCCCACGCCCGCGGGTGCGTACACCGGCATCGTCGAGTGCTTCGTGAAGGCGCGCCGTGAAAGCTGCCCGTAGCTCATTCTTATCAACCATGAGTTGATACTCTCACAGGGGTTGCGCAATAGTCAGTTGATGTTAATATCAACCGCGAGTTGATAAATGGAGGTTGCCATGTTGGACCCCGCAGATTTTCCGAACGCCATCGCGTTCGCATTTGAAGCAGTAGGCGGTATCGGAGCCGCCGCCAAGGTATGTGACAGGAGTTACCAAGCACTCAATAAATGGCGCTTGGCTGCCAGCCTTCCACGCACCGATTACACCGGTGAAACCCACTACGCAAAGCTCTTAGCGACCGCCGCTGAGCAAAAGGGCAACGCGTTCGACGCTGCCTGGTTGCTCAACGTATCAGCCCCGCAGAAAGCTGCAGCGTAGATAGAAAAAAGGCGACCCAAGGGTCGCCCAGTTCCTCCCGGCACACACCACCACAGTGCTGTCGGGTCGCGACGAAGGTAGGAGGGCACACCACATGCAAACCACCTCCCTTTATCGCGCTGCCAAGACACGGATGTCTTGGGTTGCTGCCTTTTCCACCACAGATTAGGCAGCTGTTGCGCCAGAGGTGAGCAACGGATTGTTCGCCTCGGCACGGTGCCGGTTTCGATCCCTAGATCTTGCCGGCGTTTGGGCCCTTTCAAGCCACGCGGCAAATGTATCACCACTACACGTCGCGGGGCACTGGCAACTTAGTAGGATTAATGCCATGAGCCGAGTAGCTTTAAGCTGTGTTGATCGAGCGCAAAAGGAAATACTGACGCTCGAATTAGCCCTGTATCACGCCGCACGGGACTATCCCGGCGGTGCCGCAGCAATCGCCGCCACCACCGGCCGCAATGCCACCACGCTGCAGCACAAGTTGTCTCCCACCCATCCCTCGCACACCGTCAACATCCAGGAGTTCGGCGAGATCCTCGAACTGACCAAGGACCGCCGCATTCTCGATGCGGTGCACGCCCTTGTGGGCGACACGATCTGGCAGGAATTGGCTGAGGCGTACACCAACGACATGCCTGAGACCCTGACCACGGGTATCGCCATGTTTTTCCGGCAGGTCGCCGATTTGTCCGAAACCTGGGCCAAGCACATTGGCGACGGCAAGGTCGATGACCGTGAGCTGGCTGAGATACGCCAGTTGGTGTTTCGCGGTATCCAGGGTTTGTTGGGCATGTACAACCGCGCCCGCTACGTCAACCAGACGACTTGTGGGGTGGAACGTGGCTGATATTGCTGACTTCGCAAATGACCTGGTGCAAGAGCGGATCGATCAGGCCGTCGCTGCACGCCTGGCGCTGATGTCTACCACGGCTCAGCATTCGCTGATGTTCTGTGACGAATGTGACGGCCCCATCCCCGAGGCCCGTCGTTTGGCACAACCAGGTTGCACGCTCTGCATTGAGTGCAAGACCGTCGATGATCAGAGGGCTGCCCGTTATGCTCGATGATGTGATTAATCAGTTCGCGGACTATGGTCTTGAGCCCGCTCAACCCTTGGTATTCGGCAAGCTTACCCGCTGCAAAACCACCCAGGACAAAGGCAAGGAAAAAAACGGCTGGTACGTCATCCACGAACACCGCACCGAAAAAAACGAGACGCTGATCTTCGGCAGCTTCGGTGACTGGCGTTCTGGCGATACCCAAAAGATCAAGGTCAAGCCCGGACGTATGAGCCCCGAGGAGCGGGAGGTCATGCGCGCTCGCCAGGAAGATGCCAAGCGTAAGGCCGCCGAGATCGCGGCCAACGCATCACGCCGAGCGGCCAACCGTGCAGCCGGCCTGTTCAAGCGCATGCCAGAAAAGGGTAAGAGCGCCTATCTGGACCGAAAGCAAATCGTTGGCTTCAAGGTTCGCTATGCGCCACGTACTGGCGCATTTTTGGTACCCATGTGCAACGTCCGCGATCAGATCGTCGGCCTGCAGGTGATCTTCCCGGTCAAGCAAGAAGACACCGGTCGGGATAAGCAGTACTGGCCGCCCGGTATGTCTAAAGAGGGCGCTTTTCACCTGATTGGCCCTCACCCAGAGCCCGGCGAACCGGTGCTGGTGTGTGAGGGCTACGCCACGGGCGCAAGCCTGCACATGGCGACGTCGCTCACTGTCGCCATCGCCTTCGACGCGGGCAACCTGCTGCCTGTCTCCAAGGCCATGCGCGAGCGCTTCCCTGGCTGTCCACTTATCATCTGCCGGGACGACGACTGGAAAACCAAGCGTCCCAATGGTGACCCCTGGAACCCCGGTGAAGAGAAAGCCAACAACGCCGCGCTGGTCGTCGGTGGTCAGGTGGTTGCCCCGATGTTCTCCGGCGAGCGTGAGATCAAGTGGACCGACTTCAACGACCTGCACGTCGCCGAGGGGTTGGAGGCCGTCCGCCGCCAGGTGCTTGCGGTGGTCAAGCCTCCTGCAGCGGGTGGCTGGAAGGATCAACTGGCACGCACCGAAAATGGCTCCCTGATCGCGCACATGCAAAACGTCGAGCTGATCCTGGGCAATGACGAACGCTGGGCCGGTGTCATCGGCTACAGCGTATTCAGCTCCAAGATCGTCAAGCTGCGGTCTGCGCCCTTCGGCGGCGGTGCCGGTGACTGGGCCGACATTGACGACATGCGAGTGATGAAGTGGCTCGCGCAGCAATACAACCTGCGGGTCAAAGCTTCCCATGTGATCGAGGCGGTCAGTGTGGTTGCCCACGACCACGCCTTCCACCCGGTGCGGGAGTACCTGGAGAAGCTGGAATGGGATCGCGTGCCACGCATTGAAACCTGGCTGACCGATGTGCTGGGCGTCCAGGCCAGTGAGTACTCGGCCAAGGTCGGTAAGCGCTGGCTCATCTCAGCGGTTGCCCGTGTGATGCGCCCAGGCTGCAAGGCCGACTCAGTGATGATCCTCGAAGGCGGGCAGGGCGCCGGTAAGTCCACGGCCATGGGCGTGCTCGGTGGCGAGTGGTTCATGGATACGCCCTTTGCCCTAGGTGACAAAGACAGCTTCCAGGCGATTCGCGGCAAGTGGATCGTCGAGCTGGGCGAGCTGGACAGCTTCAACAAGGCGGAAAGCACCAAGGCCAAACAGTTTTTTTCCGCGTCCACCGACACCTACCGCGAGAGCTATGGCCGCAGAACGAATGACGTGCCACGCCAGTGTGTTTTCGTGGGCACCACCAACCAAGAGGAGTACCTCAAGGACGCCACGGGCAACCGTCGTTACTGGCCGGTGTTCTGCAACAAGGTCGATCTGGAGCAACTGCGCGAGATCCGCGATCAGCTGTGGGCTGAGGCGCTGTTCTGCTTTGAAGCGGGCGATATCTGGTGGGTGAATAAAGACGAATCCAAGATGTTCGCCGAGGCTCAAGACGAGCGCTTCGTGGTGGATGAATGGGAAGGGCCAATCCTGGCCTGGATGGAAGAGTCGCAGATCGGGGAGACCGCTACCGGTAACGAGATCCTGACCCAGGCGCTGAAGCTGGACTTCGGGCATTGGGGCAAACCCGAGCAGATGCGGGTCGGGGCGATCATGCACCGGTTGGGATGGCGCAAGCGGCGTATGCCCGCGCTGCCAAAAAGCGGAGTGCGGCCATGGGCCTATGAAAAGCCTGCGGGCTGGGGGCGTGCGTCTGCGTTGCAGCAGGCGGTGATCGAGGAGCCTTGCTTTGATTAAGCGAATCGATGAGATGCTCAAACTGTGGGCGCAGGATCTGCATTCGCCTGTGCCGGACGGCGCTGGCGGGCCGAGTGGCGGTAATATGATCGCCATGTTGATGGAGTGCAAAGGGGAGTTGATACGCGGCACGCGTGGTAGTCGGGTGCTGCTGGATGAATCGGCCGACATAGAACTGATCGTCAGGAAACACTTGCCGCCTCGTCTTGCCCTGGTCGTATGGGAGCACTACTGCAACCACGAAAGCTTCCTCTCGCAGAAGCTGTTGCACTGCGCCTGCAGTTCGAGGACCTATTACATGCGGTTGCATGACGCGCATGTGTTCATCCAGGGGATGCTGATGGGGAAAGCTGCATGACCCTCTGCGTCACTCCGTGTGCCACTGTCCTACTGTCCCACCTTGTCCGACTCGCATTAAGCGCAGTTGGACAGGTGCAGGCCGCGCCGTTACTGGGCTGTCCTACTGTCCAACCTTCACCCGCCCCACGCACACATGAGCATAGCGGGGACGTAGTCGCGCCCATGGCGCGCACGCGTGCTTTTAGCTTTCTCTCTATACACAAGAGAAAAGTAAAAAAGGTAGGACAGTAGGGCAGAGCCCCGAATTCAGGGAGCTGTAGCTGTCCTACTTCGATTCAGAATAGTGGGACAGGCAAGACAGGGCACAAGAAGCGATAGCCGATTGAATGCGTTGTCCCTGCGTTACACCTGCGTCATACCTGTATTGCACCCGTATTGCGCTATGGCATTAAAACCCGCTTGCTGCCAGTAAAATCCACCTGTAAAAAGTACCCATCTTCGATAGGTGCGACCGCAAGCAGCGGGACACACCACCACACTAAACCCGGCCATTGCGCCGGGTTTTCGCGTTTATGGGGTAAGGCAATGACGAATGAACAACAGGCCCTGGCCGAGATGCCGATCTGGTTAGTGATTGTCCTCGCCCTGGTGGGCGGTGTGTCCGGGGAGATGTGGCGCGCAGACAAGGAAGGGGCACGGGGCTGGGCCCTGGTCCGGCGTTTGGCTCTTCGGTCAGGCGCCTGCGTTGTGTGCGGCGTGTCAGCGATCATGCTGCTTTACGCGGCGGGCATGTCGATTTGGACATCAGGCGCGTTGGGATGCCTTACGGCGATGGCAGGTGCTGACGTTGCCATTGGGCTGTACGAGCGGTGGACAGCCAAGCGGCTGGGCCTGAGTGAGTCGGTTGCTGGCGGTGAACAAGGGTAGTAACTCGCGAAACGGAGGCCTACATGGGTATCGAACTGCAAATCGCGGCGAGCACCTCCACTACGGGAGATGCTTTTGATCCGCTGCTCAAGGTGCTGCAATCACTTAAAGATCTTCCCGAGTTTCCGTTTGACGTCTTCTACAGCCTTGTCTTCGAGTCGCTTGAGCATCTTTCCGTAAGTATCGACAGCCCCGCACTTGGTGCAGGTCACCTTCGAGGCGTTGTTGGGCCGGGCCGGCATCTCGAACTTATCATTGCTGCACTTACCGCACTTGATACTTATCTTCATCGTTTCAACATGGCAGGTACGGAAAATGAAAGAGAGTAAAACCACGAAAAAAAAGCGAGCACCGCAGGCAAGCGACTGTGGTATTCGCGCCGCAAGACTAAATTTGCTCAAGGCTCGTGCTGAGTATCTCGAGCAAATAATTCAGTCAATTAATGGATCTACTTGATTCTGGCGGAAGGTGGGGCTGTAAAGTCTTGCATCTCCTCTTGGAGCACGAAACGAATATCCTCGTAACTCATTCCCTTGACTTGCGCTGGCGGCCAACTGAACTTATGAACAAGGTAAAAGCGGACCGCATCCATTCCGTCCAGAGTGTTGTAGTTCTCGCGTTTTGCAATGGCGTCACCATATACGGCTAGGTGGAAGGCTAGGCCGCCTTCTGCATCGTGTAGCCTCTTCCAAATTTCGTACTTTTCTTTTTCAGACACAATCAGCTCCTATCTCCCATTATGGGAAGCGGTTGTCGCCTAGCTACGGGCGAATCGCCATCATATACACACTCTGGCATTGCTAGGAATGGATACATATCTGGTAATTCTCAGAATGACTGGAGGCTCCATCCATGATGCGGCTTGAGATGCGTGACAACATCGATCAGATCGTCAGGGAGATGCGCGGTATAAGTCGGTCGAAGGTGCCAACGGCAGCAGCCAAGGCGCTGACCTTCACGGCGGAGCGCGTCCAGGCTGCCGAGAAAGCCGAATTGGCGCGGGTGTTTGATCGCCCCACACGCTGGACACTGAACTCCATTTTCAAGCGCAGCGCCACGGTCACCCGACTGTATGCTCGGGTATGGGTCAAGGATGAAGCCAGTTCTGGTGTGCCCGCGGCCAAGTATTTGCCGGTGCACATGGACGGTGGCAACCGCCCGCATAAGCGCTTCGAGAAGGCGCTGATCCATTACGGCTTGATGCCAGCGGACATGTACGCAGTACCAGGTCGGCGCGCCCGAATGGATGGCAACGGGAACATTAGTCGCGGCCAGATCGTGCAGATCCTTTCCGCCCTCGGTGCCGCAGAGCGGGTTTCGGGCTTCATGGCTAACCGCACAAAACGGAGCCAGCGGCGCAACCGCAATGCACCGGACTACTTCGTGGGTCGGCCTGGTAACGGCACCGGACCTCGCGGTATCTGGCAACGGGTCGGCAACGGTGCCAGACCCATCCTGATCTTCGTCAAGCGCCCAACGTATCGAAGGCGCTTTGACTTCTACGGGGTCGCCAATCGCGTGGCCCAGGCCGAGTTCGAACCGCTGTTCCGGCGTGCCCTGGCTCGGGAGATGGAAAGGGGCTGACCCCCTGTCGATTTCGTGGTTTTTCGTTCAAAAAGTGGCGATATTTCAATGATTTGGCAGGCTTTAGGTTTGACAGAGGCACATGTGCCTCGAAATCAATGGGTCCTTCCGGGCACCGGGGCCAACGGGGTAATTCGAACCCCGACTTTTTCACAGATTCAACCTGACATAGGGGGTTCCGCTTCCATGTCCGCAATAGGACCAGACCATGCCAACCCAACGTGAAGTCGCTGATCACCTGGACATGAGCGAGCGAAATGCCCGCGACGTGCTCAAGGCGTTAGACCTGGACTGGCAGACCGCAAGCTTGGATGAGATCCGGACGGCTTACATCCGCGACCTGCGCGGAAAAGCCGCTGGGCGCGGGGGCAGCCAGCTTGAACAGCTCAACAGAGCGCGGATCGAAGACCTGCAGCAGAAGTCAGCAAACGGACGGTTGGCATATCACGAGAAACTCGGATCGCTGATTCCGGCTGGTGAGGCTGAGCGGGCGATGTCCGACTGGGCCAGCTTCGCAAACCGGGAATACCTGGGCGGGCTTGAACGAATCATTCAGGAAATCGAGAACGTGCAGAAACTCACGGTAGATCGAACAGTGGTGGCCAAAGTTGCTGGACCTACAACCGAGCGAATTGCAGGCTACGCGCGAAAACTTGGCGCGGAGCTTGTTGGCAGCAGCGGGGAAGTTCAACCCGCCCCGTGACATTCCGACCGCGCATTACATGAGCACCGAGTTTTACCTGCCCGCTGAGAGCGGTGTGCTGCACGGGCTCTACGACTTCCAATACACGCCTTACTTTCTCGGCGTCGCCGCTGCCCTGGACGACCCTCGGGTGAGCGAAGTTGACCTGATGAAAGCGGCGCAGATCGGCTGGACGTGGTTCCTGATCGGCTACCTGTTCAAGTTCATCCATAACCTGCCGCGTCCGATCATGATCCTGTTTGCCAAGGAAAAGGACGGCAAGAACTTCCACGACGAAAAGCTCAAGTTCGGCGTCAACGCGAACACTGAGGTGGCGAAGCTCATGCCGGTGGATGTCAGCCGCACCTCCGGCAACCGCTGGGACCATAAGACCTTCCCGGGCGGGTTCCTCAAGCTGGTCGCGTCCAACTCGCCGGGCAATGTCAAATCCACGTCTTCTGTGGGCTTGTCAGTGGTAGAGGAACCGGACGATACCAGCGACGACGTGAAGGGGCAGGGCGATGCCATCGCGCTGCTGGAAGAGCGCGGCAAGCGCTATCCCGGTTCCAAAATGCTGGTAGGCGGGACACCGGCGATCAAGGGCGCGAGCAAGACCGAGGCACGCTTGGCCCAGACCGATTGCCGGGTGTTGCCGGTCATCTGCCATTCGTGCGGTCAGGCGCACGTCCTGGACTTCGCACACATCAAGTGGCTCGACATCGAGGAGGAAGCGACGCCTCATGAGATCTACGGTCGCGCGGATCCTGACACTGCCGGCTACGGTTGCCCGCATTGTGGCGAGATCTGGGACGACTACCAGCGCAAAGAGAATATCCGCAACACGGTGTTCAATGCGGTAGAAGCCGGCGACCCATACTGCGGTTGGGTTCCGACCAAACCCTTCGCCGGGCGCGCCGGGTTCATTGAGCTGAATGAGCTGTATGCCTGTTTGCCCGGTACCAGCTTGGCCGACATCGTGCGCGAGAAGCTCAACGCCGAACATCAGGCGTCCATGGGTAACCTGTCGCTGCTGATCAAGTTCGTCAACCAGAAACAAGGCCGTGCCTACGAGTACAAATCCGATCTGCCCGAAGCTGACAAGCTGGCTGAACGCGCAGAGGACTACCCAGAGTTGTACGTACCCATGGGCGGGATCGTTATCACCGCTGGCGTCGATGTGCAGCACGACCGCTTGGCGGTGGTGATGCGTGCCTGGGGGCGAGGTGAGGAATCTTGGTTGCTTTACTGGGGTGAGATCTACGGTGAGGTGGTGTTGCCTGACCAGGGCGTCTGGTTGGATCTGGAAAAGCTGCTGTTTGCGGCAATTCCACACGCCTGCGGCGCCAAGCTGAAGGTGTTGGCTACGTCACTCGACACCTCCGACGGCACGATCACCCAGGACGCGGCTTATGCGTTCTGCCGCAAACACCAACGTAACGGCGTGATGGCGATCAAGGGCGCGAGCGAACGCGGCAACACCCGCGACGACGAGCGCAGGGAAATCTTCAGCGCGCCTCGGCAGGGCGTCGATACCGACAAAGAGCAAAAGGCCTCGAAGTACGGCCTGCGCCCTTACATCGTCGGCACGTCTCGGGCCAAGGATCTGTGGATCGAGGGTCGGCTGCCGTTGACCGGTGATGGTCCTGGCCGCATGCACTTTTACAAGACGGTGCGTCCGGATTACTTCCGGCAGATCACCGCCGAAGTGAAGGCGCCCAGTCGTCGGCATCACTACCGCAAAATGTGGCAGAAAAAGGCTGGTGAGCCGAACGAAGGCACGGACTGTGAAACGTATGCCTTGCACGCGGCCCGCTCTCTGAAAACGCACCTACTGCAGGAGCAGGATTGGGCGGCACTCGATGCGCAGATCCGACAGGGTGGGTTGTTCGATCAGCCCGATCCGGTTAAGCCAGAGACGGAGCCCGATATCGAAGGGGCGCCCCCTGAACCATCACCACCAGTTGAACCACCCGATCTCCCGCCTGCTGGCGGGAGAGTTGTTTCTGGGCGCCGCAGTGCAATGCGCGTGCTCTCCCAACGTAGGAATTAATCATGGCTATCACACTGGAACAAGCACAGGGCCAGCTCCAAGCCTGGCTCGATGCGAGCATGAAGGTCAGCCAGAAGCAAAGCTACCGGATCGGCACCCGACAGCTGGAGTACGCTGACCTTGCCGAGATCACCAAAACGATCGACTACTGGCAGAAGCAAGTTGATGGCCTGGAAAGCGGCCGGCCACGGGGGATTGTCCTGCGTGGGATCACGCCGCGATGAGCCGCGCACCGAAAGCCCCAGAACCCACACTGCTCGACAAGGCCATCACCTGGTTGAGCCCTGAACGCGGCGCCAAGCGCATGCATGCCCGGCTCACCATGACCGCGCTGGGCGGTTACAGCGGCGCGTCGAAGGCCAAGCGCTCGTTGAGTGCTTGGAACCCAGCCGCCGGCAGTGCAGCGGCTGACTTGCTACCCGACTTGCCCACGCTTCGCGAGCGATGCCGTGACCTTGAGCGCAACAACCCCATCGGTGGCGGCGCGATCAACACGGTGACGACTAAAACGGTCGGTACTGGCTTGGCGCTCAAGTCCGTGGTGAACCGGCAGATCCTTGGCTGGGATGAAGATCAGGCCCGGGATTGGCAGCGCAAGACTGAATCGTTGTTCAAGTCCTGGGCGGAAACGACCTGCTGCGACATTACCCGCGAGCAAAACTTCTATGGTTTGCAGGATCTGACGTGGCGTTCGGTGCTGAGTAGCGGTGATGTGTTTCCGCTGTTGACCCACAAGGAGCGCCCTGGTCATCACTACTCGGCGTGTATCCAGCTCATTGAAGCCGACCGAATCTGCAACCCGTCGGGCAGAGCCGATACGGAAATCCTCACCGCTGGTATCGAACGTGACGCCGACGGCGCTCCGATCAAGGCTCACATCCTGCGCAGCCACCCTGGTGCGCTGGGTGTTAAAGAACGGGAATGGGATGAGCGTCCGTTCTTCAACGAGCGCGGCGGTCGGGTGCTGTTGCACGTGTACCGCCGCCGGCGAGTGGGTCAGCCACGCGGTGTGCCGTACCTGGCGCCGGTGATCGAAAAGCTCAAGCAATTGGACCGCTACACCGATGCCGAGTTGGAAGCTGCGGTGGTGTCGGCGTTCTTCGCTGTGTTCATCAAGCCGGGGACAGGCGGGAGCCTAAGCCCACTGGCATCTGCTGCTACCGGCAACACGCCCGTCGGCGGCGACCGGCCAGCAGGACGGGAGCAGGGTGGCTGGGACGGTTCGCTCAGCGGCGGCATTGTCGCCGAGCTGGACGACGGCGCGTCAATTGATACTGCGGCACCAGGTCGGCCGAACATGGCGTTTGACCCGTTCGTGTTGGCGATGCTGCGCCAGATCGGCATGGCCCTGGAATTGCCCTATGAGGTGCTGATCAAGCACTTCACGGCCAGCTACACCGCCGCGCGTGCGGCAGTCATGGAGGCGTGGCAATTCGTTCGCGGTTGCCGCGACTTCCTGGGCTCACACTTCTGCCAGCCGGTGTACGAGCATTGGCTTGAAGAGGCCATTGCGCAGGGTGATATCGAGGCCCCCGGGTTTTTCGATCACCCGCTACTGCGCTATGCCTACTGCGGTTCGCTGTGGGTAGGCGATGGTCCTGGCACCGTAGACCCGCTGAAGGATATCAACGCCGCCGAGAAGCGGATCGATATCGGCGTCAGCACGTTGGCGAAGGAATCCATGCTCTACGACGGCAGTGACTGGGAGGAAAACCACGAACAGCGCGCCCTGGAAGTGAAGCGTCGGCGCGATGACGGGCTTTCAGCTTCGCCGACGGCCCGCCCGGACAATGAGCCGCCGGCCAATCCCGACCTACCTGAACGGACCTAACTATGAGCGACAACCCAACCGATGCACCCGTGCACCGGGTGACGGCGTTCGACCTGGTCTCACGCGAGCCCTGGGCCATCACTCCGGACATGCTCCAGACCATCACCGCCATTGCCCGTCGGGAACATGAAGGGCCCGAGGCCCTGGAAGCCAGGCAAGGCAAGCCCCTGCAGAACAGCCGTGCAGTGACTCAACGTGGCAACGTTGCCTTGCTGCCCGTCACCGGCCCGGTGTTCCGCTACGCCAACTTGTTCACGGCGCTGTCCGGGGCAACCTCGCTGGATGTCCTGGCCAAAGAGTTCACCAATGCCGTCGATGATCCGCGAACAGACACCATCATCCTGGTGATGGATACACCGGGCGGCATTGCCAGTGGTATCGCTGAGTTCGCTCAGATGATCCGTGCTTCTCCCAAGCAGGTCGTGGCCTACGTATCCGGCAACGCAGCCAGCGCAGGCTATTGGATGGCGGCAGCGGCACATGAAATTGTCATGAGCCGTACCGGCGCCGTTGGCTCCATTGGCACGGTGTTGACGGTGCGTAAAAGCGAAGACGACGGCAGTTTCGAGATCGTCAGCAGCCAAAGCCCGAAAAAACGACCGGACTTCGGTACCGAATCAGGCCGCGCTGTCGCACAAGCCCACGTCGACCGCCTGACCGACATCTTCGTCGAGGACGTCGCTAATTATCGCGGCCTCAGTGTTGAAACCGTCCTGGCTGACTTCGGCCAGGGCGACATGCGGATTGGCTCGGATGCCGTGGAACTGGGCATGGCCGACCGTGAATCCACCCTTGAAAACCTTATCGCCGAATTCAACGGCAGTCCCTCCGGAGATCGATCCATGTCCGCACCAAACAGCAGCACCGTACCAGCTCCAACCACCGACAAGCCGGCCATCACCCGTGAATATCTGGCCGCGAATCACGCGGAATTGCTGGCCAGCCTGGAGCATGACGCACATGCAGCTGGCGCTCGCGCCGAGTGCGATCGCATCAAGGCAGTCGAGGCGGCCGCTTTGCCCGGGCATGAAGAGCTGATCGCCAGCCTCAAGTTCGATGGCAAAACCAGCGGCGCCGAGGCGGCTGCACAGGTGATTGGTGCCGAAAAGTCCAAGCGCGCCACTGCTCTTGCCGACATTCGCAGTCAGGCCCCTGCGCCGGTACCCAACGCACTCACGCCACCGGCTGCACCAGCTGCCGCCGAAGAGGATCTGGAGGCGCCCCTGGAAGAGCGCGCCAAAGCGACCTGGGACGGCGATAAGGAACTGCGCGCCGAGTTTGGCACTTTCGAGGCCTACCACGGTTATCGCAAGGCCACCGACCGTGGCTTGGTCAAGGTTCTGAAAAAGTAGGCACCTGATAAGTCCCTCAAATCCTGGCTCTGGAGAATCCCATGCCTCTTACACTCGATACCCCCCGCGCCTACGAGATCGGCACCATCAACGACTTGTCCGTTGCCGCCGGTGTGCAGATCTTCGAAGGCTCGGCCGTTGGCATCATCGCCGCCAGTGGCCTGGCGCGCCCTCTGGCGGCTGGTGATCTGTTTGTCGGTTTCGCTGATCGCGGCGTCGACAATCGCACCGGCGCCGCTGCGGCCGCGCGCGTCCGTCTTCGCGAAGAAGGCAAGATTGAATTGCCCGTAGCTGCCCTGGCGCTTACCGATATCGGCAAGCAGGTCTACGCCAGCGACAGCGGCGCGTTCCTGCTGACCGCCGCCGGGAATAGCCTGGTTGGCCATGTTCACCGTTTTGTCCGCTCTGGCGTCGGCATCGTCAAGTTCGCCGCCCAGCCAGTGCCCGTCGCGCCTTAACGCAACACCCAAACCCTTCCTTTTTTGACCGTATCCTTCTTCAGGAGAATCACCCATGGGTGCTGAAGTACTTTCCAGCCGTGCCGTCATCGGCATGTTTTACGAAATGCTCGAACAGAATGTGGGGTCGAACTGGATCGACGCCGTGTCCAACCTGTTCGATTCTGACCAGGCAAAAGAAACCTACCCGTGGATTGGCATGGTGCCGACGTTGCGTGAGTGGATCGGTGGCCGTCATGCCAAGGGGTTCATCGGCGCTGAACTCGAAATCGAAAACCTGCACTTCGAAGCAACCATTGAGGTTCTGGTCAAGGAGCTGCGCCGAGACAAAACCGGGCAGCTGCGGATTCGCCTCGGTGAATTGGCCGACCGCACGAATGCCCACTGGGCCAGACTGCTCTCGGTACTGTTGCTCAATGGCGAAACCCAGGTCTGCTACGACGGCCAGTACTTCTTCGACACCGACCACGAAGAAGGCCAGAGCGGGGTGCAGTCGAACAAAATCACCACCAAGCTTTCTGATTTGCCCGGGACTGACCACGGCACGCCTACCCGACCGACCGTTGAAGCCTTCCAGCAAGCGGTTGCTCTGTCTGTGACCCAGTTGACCAGTCTCAAGGATGATCAGGGCGAGCCCATTAATGAACTGGCCCGCGAATTCCTGGTGATGGTCCCGTTCAACCTTTTGAGCGTTGCTCAGTCAGCGTTGAGCGTTCCGCGCGGCACCAACATCAACGAGATTGTCATGCCCGATAACGTCGTGGTTCGGGTGGTGGGCAACGTGCGACTCAATGCCTGGCAGGACAAGTTCGTGACTCTGCGCACCGATGGCCGTTTGAAAGCCTTCATCCGTCAGCAGGAAACCGACGTTGCCATGAAGGCGAAGGCGGAAGGCTCGGAGTACGAGTTTGACAACGACGCCCACCAGTACGGTGTCGACACCTGGCGCAACGTCGGTTTTGGTCGCTGGCAGTACGCCGTCCTTAACCAGCTGGTGGCATAAGCCGGTCGGCCTGCCCCTCACCGAGGACACTGATATGCCGAAATACCGCGTTAAAGAGACCATCACCCTTTACGGCGGGGAGTTGATCCTGACAGCCGCCCAGGCCAGCGCACGACAGCACTGCCTGGAGCCGGACGAAAAGAAAAAGGGCCGCTACACCATTCTGGAGCCTGTCCAGTTCAAAGTCGGGGAGGTGATCGTTATCCCTGGTGAGCCGGACAAGGCGCTGGAGCAGCGGCTTGTGAAAGTGGACAAGGCAGGAGGGGCCAGCGATGCCGAATAAAACCTATACCGTTCTGTCAGGCTCGTTCCGCCGGCCAGACAACAGCCTGGTGGGCCAAGGTGGCGTAGTCGAGCTGCCGGACGATGTGGCAGATCGCTTTCGTCACCAGTTGGAAGTCGTAGTGCCCGGCCCATCGCTTGCACCGGCTGGTGATGGTGGGCGCAAGTCGAAGGTGAGTCCCGATGCTTGACGAAGACCTCAGGGGCTTCCTTGAGGACTTCGACGTCGGCGGGGTGGTTGATGGTGAGCCGTTTCTGGCGGCACGCGACATGCCTGATGAGATCCATGGCATGGGTGGCACCAACAGCCAGTCCACCGGCTACGAGATCCTTGTCATTACCTCGGACGCGGAACGCCTCGGTATCAAAAATTCCAAGCTGATCACCGTAGGTGGCGTGTCCTACCGGGTGCGTGACTGCCGGATGATCGATGACGGCGCCTTCAGCCTGGCCTCACTCACCAAGGTTTAACCCATGCCTTCGATCCAAGAACGCATCGTCGCAAAGGCGCAGGCGCTGATCCTGGCTGCCGATACGCCGGTGGCTGATCGCGTGTTTCGCAGCCGTACCGAGGCGATTACACGCGACATGACCCCGGCGCTCGTTCTGCGACCCAGCCTCGAAACTACTGAGCGGGAAAGCTTTTCCGTGGACCGCAACCAGTTCGAACTGACGGTCGAAATCATCGCTCGGGAAGACACTGTGACAGGGGCAGCCTGGGATCAGGTGGCTGACCTTGTGAAAGTTGCCGTACACGCGGTGCTGACCACCGAGGGTGCCTTTCCTGAAGCGGACCGGGTACAGCGGTTTTACATCGACTGGATCGAGGACGAAGGCGACAACACCGCCGGCAACTGCCTGGTCCGCTACCGCTTCACCTACCTGTGCAACACCGGCGACTTGACCACCGGCCCCACCTTTTACTGAGGAATAAATTATGCAAATTGCATTCGGCAGTGGGTTGTTTTACGCCACCCCGCTGATGGACGCCTATGGCAACGCCCTGGCGTCACCCACCCCCATCCTGCTGGGCATCATGCAGGAAGCATCGGTTGATCTGTCCTACGACTCCAAGGAGCTGTTCGGTAGCGAGCAGTTCGCCGTCGATGCCGCGCGTGGCCAGGGCAAGTTGTCCGGCAAGGCCAAAGCCGCCCAGATCAGCCTGTCGCAAATGAATGCCCTGGTGTTCGGGCAAACCCTCCAGCCCGGCCAGGTTCTGGTGCACCACGCAACCACGCCCCAGGATATTCCTGCCGGCGGCAAGATCATCGTCACCCCACCAGGTGCTGGCCTCTTGGCCGGTGACTTGGGTGTTCGCGGTGGCGGTGCAGCCCCGTTCGCCCGTGTACTGGCAGCGCCGGCCAAGGGGGAATACACCTACGACTCAGGTACCGGTGAATACGCGTTCGCCGCTGCGGACGTCGGTGTGCCGGTGTTTATTGACTATCGCTACTCGGTCGCCACCGGCAAGAGCCTTTCGGTGCGCAACTTGCCGATGGGCGATATGCCGGTGTTCCAGGGCGAGCTGTACTTGAAATACAAAGGCAAGTCGATCTACGTCCGCGTGCCCAACTTCGTCAGCAATAAATTGAGTCTTTCGACCAAGCAGGACGACTACACCATCCCTGACTTCGAATTCACCGGCTATGCCGATGAATTTGGCGAAGTCGCTTACTGGAGTTCCAGCGAATGACCGTCGTTAATATCCCAGGTGTTGGCTTCCCGTTCCCGGGTAAGACATTGGTTATTCCGCCGCTGACGCTGGGCGACCTGGAGCAACTGCTGGATCGGATCAACCGGGTTATGGCCGGCAATATGGACAAGGACAGCATCGCCACGGTGATCGACGCCACCCATGCGGCGCTTCGCCGAAACTACCCTGATATGGAGCGCACTGAGGTCGCCAACCTGTTGGACCTGAGCAACATGCGCGAAGCCCTCAACGCCGTTATGGGCGCGTCTGGGCTTGAGGTGACGGAGCCGGAGCCGGGGGAAGGCCAGGCCCCTTCGACTGGGGCCAGCTCTACGCTCACCTGATTGCCAGCACTGGCCAAAGCCCGGTCACCCTGCGGCGTGACTGGGATATGGTGATGGTGGGCCATATGACGGACTACTGGCGGCACCATCCGCCGGTGCATGTGCTGGTTGCCGGGTACATGGGTTACAAGCCTGCCGAGAGCGTTACCGACGCGCCTAATCTGGCGAGCAACCTGGCGGAAATGGCTGCGGATATGCGCGGTGAACTACCTGAGCATTTGCGTGGGGCGTTGGATGCGTTTGTGGCGCCCAGTTAGTACTGGACACCATAGAGCCACCACGTTAGCCTCCGGCACATTACAGGGAGGCTATTTGATGCGGTATTTGGTTGTTTTAATGGCTGGTATGAGTATTTATCACGCCCAGGCGGACAATGGTAGTGAATACCAACGAACAGCCAAAGCAAAGGAATTGGTGCAAAAACGACTCAAGAACCCAGATTCTGCGAAGTTTAAAGAATTGCATCTTGATACTTTTCCAAGCGGTGGGATTATCGTTTGCGGAGAGGTTGATTCAAAAAATGGAAATGGTCGTTATACCGGGTTCCGAAGGTTTTACAGTACTGGAGTGACGGCGCGATTTAAGGAGGATGAGCCCAAAATTTTCGACGACGTTTATACGATGATTTGTTCAAAGTAAGACTTAATCTTTAAAAGAAACTCCGCCTAGGCGGAGTTTTTTATTACCTGCGATATGAGGATCTGGCATGGATAGAAATATTGCATACCAGTTCACGGCTGGTACTCAAGGCTTTGACCGTGCAATCGAAAGTATTGAGCGAAACATGCGTGACGCTCGAACAACGTTCAGTCGTGAACTCAGAGCAATTAATACGGAGATGGTGGGTAGCCAGGCACAACTGAGCCGTTTTGGTCCGGCGGTAAATGATGCTCTCGGTGGTGTTAGCGCCATAATGCGCACTGGGCTTTCCAGCGTGGCCGCTGGGTTGATCGGGGTGTTTGCGCTGGGTGCATTCAAGGTCAAACAGCTAGTTGCAGACAGCAAGGACGCGGCGATTCAGCAACAAGCAGCTTATCGTGGCTTGGAAGCCGTAGCCAATCATGCAGGCGTGGGTATTGGCCGCGCTATGGATGAGGCGAATAAGCTCGCAGCTGACGGTTTACTCAGCGTCGGTGATGCAGCCAAGGCGCTTCAAAATCTGTTGAGTCGTGGATACAGCGTTGACCAGGCGGTGGGTGTCATCACTCGTTTGAAGGATGCTGCGGCTTTCAATCGCCAAGCGAATCTCAGCATGTCAGAGGCAGTGGTGACAGCTACCGAAGGTTTGAAGAATGAAAACTCGGTGCTGGTCGATAACGCTGGCGTGACGAAAAACGTTGCAAAAATGTGGGACGAATATGCCAAGAGTATTGGCACTACCCGTGACAAATTGACTGACTCGCAGAAGATCACCGCTGAATACAACGGTGTGATGAAAGAGACAACAGCACAGGTGGGTAACGCGGCGAAAGCGGCGGAAGGGCTAACCGGTAGTCAGGCCGAACTCGACTCTAAAAGCAATGAGCTTCAGGTAACTATTGGAACCATTCTTGAGCCTGTATTCGTTAGTTTGAATAAAAAACTTTCTGAAACCGCAGGTTGGTTCAATAGCTTACTGAAAGGCATGACAGGCGTAGGCGCTACCGTGGATGAGGTGGCAGCAAATGTCGCCCGGTACGAAGCCATCCTCAAAGACTTCAAGCCCGGCCCGCGGGGCAACGGCAGCAAGGCACCGCTCGAAGCTGCATTGGTGGAAGAGCGCCTGCTGTTGGAGAACATGCAACTTGTTTCAAACAAGGTAGACGAGGTGGACGCAGGTATGCGTTCCCGTGTTGCACGTATTGAAGAACAGCGCCGGAAGGTGGCTGAGATGGCGGCAACGGGCGACACCGCGATGACTAAGGCTCCACAGCAGGGCCGGACGGCACCAACAGCTTACGGTATCGAAGTCGCCCGGCTGACGAAGCTTGAAGCCGGTTATGCCGCCGCAATTGAGCATCGAAAAAAGGTCGAGGAGGCGACAACGCCACCGAAGAAAACTGATACCCCTGCAACAGCACCCGGCAAAGCTACCTCGCGAGTAAGCGAATGGTCCGAAGCGCTGGATGCGCAAAAGGTCGCTCACGCCCAGCAGCAGGCAGAGCAGGGCACGTTTCTCCAGTTCTCCCAGCAGCAGGAAGCGGATTACTGGCAAGGGATCCTCAAGCGCGCCGACCTGACGGCCAAGGAACGCTTGGGCGTGCAACGCAATTACCTGACGGCTCTGGGTTCACTACGACGCCAGGACGAAGGCAAGGCATTTGCTGATCTCCAGGCCCAGGCGCAGCAGTACCGCAACAACATGGATGCGCGTTTAAACATCGCTCAGCAGGCGTTGGAGCGCAGCCGGCAGCTTTATGGCCAGGACAGTCAGGAGTACCGCAGAGCGGCGTCTGAGGTTGTCGCCATCGAGCGGGAGAAACAGCAGCAAATCACCAACATGAAACAGCAGGAATATGCCGCTGATAAGCAAGCTCGGCTGACCGACGTTGCTCATGCCGAGCAAATGGCCCAGTTGGACCTGCAGGCCAATCTGATCACCCAGGCGCAATTGCTGCAATCCCAAGCCGAGTTTGAAAAACAACGGTATGCCATCGAGGCTGAAGCGCTGGCTCAACGCAAGGCTCTGTTGGATCAGGATCCTGACCGTAATCCGGTTGCGCTGCAGCAGGTCCAGCAGCAGATTCTCGCCCTGGAGCAGACCCACCGAAACAGCATGGCCGTTATCGGCCGACAGCAAACCATGGAATCTCAGAGCAACTGGACCGGCATGATGGGGAGTTTGCAGTCCAGCTGGTCTAGCGGGATGAACGGCATCCTCACTGGCACGATGGGCACACAGGGGCTGCTCAAAGGGATTTTCGGCAGCATCGGTACGGCGTTCGTCGAAAACATGGTCACAAAGCCATTGATGGCCTGGATCTTCGGCGAGACGGCGAAAACAGGCGCGACGGTGACCGGCGTGGGCTTGCGAACAGCCGCCGAGGTTGGGGGCGCCGCGATGTCTGTAGCGGTCTGGGGCGCGGCCACCATCAGCAACATCATTTCCAGCGCCTACCAGGCCATCGCGGGCGCCTTTGCAGCGATGTCGGCAATCCCGATCATCGGCCCGGCTTTGGGCGTTGCAGCGGGTGTTGCTGCCGGTGCGTTCGTGTTCGGCCTGATCAAGAACGTGGCGTCCGCTGAGGGCGGCTACGACATCCCGGCCGGGGTGAACCCAATGACCCAGCTCCACGAACAGGAAATGGTTCTGCCCAAGCAGTACGCCAATGTAATTCGCCAGGCAGCGAATGGCGAAGGTCAGTTGGGTGGCGGCGGCGGTGGTTACCACTATCACGACAGCAGCGGCCGGCTCACGCCGGCGGATATTCGGCGCAACGCCCGGGTGTTTGCTCTCGAAATGCAAAAGCTGCAGCGCAACGGTGCCCTCAAGGCATAAGGAGTTTTCATGCTGCTCGGGCCATTTTTTCCAGCGCGATGGATTGCCGGTTTGCCGGATCGCGGTGTTATGGCGGACGACGTGTTGCCCTACATGCCAGGGCAGACGTACCTCGCCAAGAAGTCTCCAGCGTGGAGCACGGGAGTGCAGACGTCGGCCAGCGGTCGACGTCGTACCACAGCGTATTATCCGGCGCCGTTTTGGACGTTTCAGATCAACTACAACGCAGTGCGCAAACGTCCTGGGCTGGATGAATGGTCGCGCTTGGTGGCGTTCTTTAACCAACGCAAGGGCCAGTTCGGGGACTTTCTGTATTTCGACAGGACCGACCACCAAGTCACCAAGCACCGCTTTGGCTTTGGCGACGGGGTTACTAGAACGTTTCAACTCTCGCGGGCTATTGAGGGATGGGTCGAGCCTGTTTACGGAGTAGTCAACATTGACCTGATGACCATCGCCGGAGCGCCTGTGACGGCCTACAGCGTCAGTTCTCTCGGCCAGGTTACCTTCCCCCAGGCACCCGGGCTCGGCCAGGCCTTGGAGTGGACAGGCGCCTTCTTTTTCCGCTGTGCATACGACTCAGATTCACTAGACGGCGCCCAGCCGTTCGGGCGGATCTGGGAGATGAAAAACGTCTCTTTCACGAGCATCAAACCATGATCGATGTGAGTCCCGAGTTGAGGCAGTTTCTGGCCACGGCCCGAAGCTTTGTGATGGCCGATCTTTACACCATCACCCTGGCAAGTGGTCAGGTGCTTCGTTACACCGACGCCGGTGTGCAATTGTTCGCCGATGGCGCGAATTATTCCGCGTCCGACCCCCTGCTCAAACGTACCGGCATCCGCACGGTTCGAGGGGTGGAGGTCGACACCTTGAGCGTCACCCTCTACGCCGGCGTCGAGGACACGTTGCTGGGGGAACCGATTCTGGCGTTCATCGCAGGTGGTGGTTTCGATGGCGCGTCGTTGAGCCTGGCCCGGGCGTTTATGCCCGACTGGACAGCGCCAGTGGTTGGTACGGTGTTGCGCTTCATTGGCCGGGTTGCCGAGGTTGATCCTGCTGATCGCGAGCAGGCAACGTTCTCGGTCAAGTCCCCGATGGAGCTGCTGGACACCAAGGTACCGAAGGGGGTCTATCAACCGGGGTGTCTACGAACTGTTTACAGCGCTGATTGTGGCGTGAACCGCTCATTGTTCGAAACCGCAGGCCTGGTGCTGAACGGTACAAGTGGCCTTCGTATTCGCACCAATATCGGCGCCGAAAACGGTTGGTTTGACCAGGGCGTGATCCGGTTCGTTAATGGCGGCAACGCGGGTGTTTCGCGAACTGTCCGCCGCCAGACGGCTGACGGTACCGTCACACTAATTCTCGGTCTGCCGGCAGAGCCGCAGCCGGGCGATCAGTTCCTGATTTATCCCGGCTGTCCTCGCACGCTGGACGCCTGTACCAACAAGTTCGGCAACCGTAGGCGTTATCGCGGAATGCCCTTTATCCCTGTGGCGGAGACCTCCGTATGACCGAGCTGGAGCTGCAGCAGCGCGAAGCCGTGGTCGCCGAGGCAAGGCGCTGGCTCAGGACGCCTTATCAGCACCGTCAGCACCTGCTGGGCGTGGGCGTGGACTGCGCCTGGCTGTTGATCGAGGTGTATCACTCGCTCGGCCTCTTACCTTGGATTGATCCTGGGTCTTACGCCCAAGACTGGCACCTGCACCGCAGCAAAGAGTTGTATCTGGCCTGGCTGGAAGAATACGGGCGGCAAGTCGTAACCCCGCAACCCGGCGATGTCGCCATCTGGAAGTTCGGCCGCACCTACAGTCATGGGGCAGTCGTCATCGACGAACACCGAGTCATTCACGCCTTTTTAGATATCGGTGTGGAAGTGGCTGATATGCGCGAAGAGCGCTTGGCAAGCAGACCGGTGCGTTATTACACACTCAATAGTTTTGGAGGCAGTGATGGGGGGAGGGGGCGGTAGTTCAATTTCCAATAGTGCAACGCGCATCAACGCGCTGCAGATCCAGAGCAGTGCCAGTGGCAAGCCCATCGCCTGGATTGCCGGGCGTAACCGGATCAGTCCCAACCTGATCTATTACACAGACTTCGATGCGGTTGCCAAAACCACCAAGACCAAGACTGGTGGCAAGGGCGGCGGCGGTGCCACACAGAAAGACACCACCTATACCTACTACGCCGCAATCATCCTGGGTATCGGGCGGGGCCAGCTCAGATCGGTAAGGCGGATCTTTCGTGACAAGGAAGTCTTCGCCGATAAGGTTGTCGATGGTGTCACGCAGTCGGCTCTGGCTCAGATAGGTTTGAGCTTCATGCCGGGCACAGCAGACCAGCCGGTCTGGGGTTACCTGGAGACTAATCACCCGACCGAGGCGATCGCCTATTCGGATACATCGTATGTGTATGCGGCGCGCTACTTGCTCAATGACAACGCCGGCGTGCAGAACCATACCTTTGAGGTTGACGGTCCTTATCAGGTGCCTGGATTGCCCGATGCTAACCCCGGGTTCTTCCTGCCGGGGCTGTTGCTGGACCCGCTGGATGGCATAGGTTTTGATCCTCGTTGGATTGATGACCTGAGCAGTTATCGCGATTACTGCCTGGCCGAGAACTTGTTGCTCAGTCCCGTGCTGGATGAGCAGGCCCCGTGTAGCGAAGCCATCACGCGCTGGTTGCAGCTGACCAACAGCGAGGTGATCTGGTCTGCTGGAAAAATGAAGGTGATTCCCTTCGGTGATCAGGTGGTCACTGGCAACGGAGTGACCTGGTACCCGAATGTCACTCCGGTGGCACACCTCACGGATGATGACTTCTTGACGGAGGAGGGCGAGCCGCCGATTCAGTTGAAGATCAAGAGCCAGGCCGACAGCTACAACGAAGTGTCGCTGGAGATCCTCGACCGCGATCACGAGTACAACACCGATGTAGTACGCGCACCGGATCAAGCTGCTATCGAGCAGTTTGGCTCCAAGCCGATGGACACCATCAAGGCTTACGAGATCTGCAACACGGCGATTGCTTCGCACTCGGCCCAACTGCTGGTGCAACGCAAATTGTATATCCGCAATGAATACCAATTTTCCCTTGGCTGGCAGCACGTGCTGCTGGAACCGATGGACCTGGTCACGATCACGGAACCGGCACTGAAGCTTGATCGCCGCCTGGTACGCTTGATTTCGGTCGAGGAGGATGAAGACGGCAAGCTGGCTGTTGTGGCTGAGGATGCGTTGCTGGGGACGGGCAGTGCTCCGAATTATCCCGTGCAGAGCAAGACGGGTTATCAAGGCAATCAGAACGCGGCGCCAGGGCCGGTGTTGCCACCGATTATCTTCAACCCACCAGAAAGCCTGCTGCTTCCAGGGGAAACCCAGGTATGGGGCGCGGTCGCCGGCGCTGGTGAGGCTTGGGGGGGCTGTGAAGTTTGGATCAGCGCCGACGGTGACAGTTATAGGATGGTCCAGAGTATCTACGGCCGCTCACGCATCGGTCGCCTGACCGCGCCGCTACCTCCCGGCAGTGACCCTGACACCACCAATAACTTAGCAGTGCAGCTCTCGGTCGCCGACCAGTTGACCGCCGCCACAACCGCTGAAGCTGATAGCGGGGCGACATTGTGTTGGATAGATGGCGAGCTTGTTAGTTATCGCGATGCAATCCTGACAGGTCCAGGCGCCTACAACTTGCAGTACTTGCGCCGGGGCCGTCTGGGTTCATCCGTGGCAAACCATCCTGCAGATGCCTCGTTCGTGCGTCTGGATGATGCGATTTGGAAATACAGCTACACGGCGGATCAGATCGGCCACACCGTCTGGGTCAAGTTCCGGTCGTTCAATGTGTTTGGCCGTTCACTTGAGGATCTGGCCGATGTGACGCCCTACAGCGTCACATTGTCGCCGGTTCGGGTCGTCCCTGGTGCAGCGCAAGGCTTGGCGTTAGTAGGAGCGTTTGAGGCGCCTTACTTCACCGTCGGTTGGACCGCTGGGGCACATGCTGCTGATCGACTGATCAGGATCCGCAATGCCAGCACCAATGCTTTGTTGCGTGAGGTGGTCACCACCAGCACCACGTTCACCTACCAGTTGGCAGACGCCTTGGTTGATGCTCCTTTGGTCCGTAGCTACCGGGTTGAGGTCATTGAGCGAAATTCTGCGGGGAGCGCACCAGTCGCCGCCCTAGTCGTGGTCAACACCGCGCCGCCCGCTGTGTCAGGTACCGCTGCGACAGTTAGTGGCACGACCGCCAACGTCAACTGCAGCACAAGTGTTGCGCCTGACGTAGCAGGTTACATGTTCGTGTACGCCACTTCGCCTGGGTTTGATCCAACTATCACCGGCACCATCGGCTATCAAGGCGCTTCAGTCGCCGGCCAGATCACAGGCCTGGCTCCAGGCACAACGTACTACCTGCGCGCTGCCGCGTTTGATACGTGGAGCAGTGTCCGCTCGCAACTCAATTTCGCCCCGGCGATCACCTTTAAAACCTGACAGAGATTCGATATGCAGCCTATTCAGTTCTTTGCCGCACGGGCCGAAGACGGTGCTCTATTGCCTGGAGCAAGCGTGGACGTGTTCGTCCACGGTACGCAGCAGCGTGCTGTCTTGTTCTCAGATACTGCCGGTAGTGTGCCGCTCGGCAACCCGTTTCTCGCTGACGCCAATGGCCGGGTGTTCTTCTACTCTACGACTGATCGCATCGATATTCAGATCAGCCGCTATGGCTATGTCGCGCCCCGGCTCATGGATATCTCGACTCTGGACGTGGCCACTGCAGTGGAGCAGGTGCGAGGGGAAATTGATCAGTTGTTGGTCACCATGCGTGGGGAGTTCGACCAGCTTTTGGAACGATCAGTTTACGAAAGTGAGTTCGTCCAATATGCAGCTGGGGCGCAGGTGCTGCGCATCACTCAGCTGCTGCAACGATCTGGTGAGCTTTACCGGGTACGTGATCAGGCAAGCCTGCCGTTGACCATGAGTGGAAACTGGACGGTAGACAGTCCGAAGTTGGTCTCGGTAGCGGACGGAGCCCTCAGGCAGCAGCTGGCCAATCCGTCACTGATTATGGGCGGCACCATGGTGGCCCGTGCTATACGTCATGTGAACAGTCTGTCGGAGTTGAAGTCGATTAGTGGCCGCTATGAAAACGATACGGTCAGCCTCGTGAACGTGCCAGGGCTCGCCGGCGATTTCCTGTGGAACCCGTCGAGCGTTGCTGCGGCTGACGACGTATTTATTGTGAAAGCAACACCCGCGAGCACAGGCCGCTGGATCCGCGATTTTGCGCAACTGATGCGATCCGATGCAAAAGTTACGACCGCAATAGGTACTGCCCCGCTGGTCGAGTCAATCCGGATGCGGGCAATGTTCAAAGCCGAGAAGATCCGGCGCGCAGCGGGTTGTCAGCCATGGGTGACGTTGGGACCAGCGGACCCAACTAAGGTGGGTGTCACTACAGACGCCCGCGTTGCCTCACCTGTTATTTCTATTACCTCTGCGGCCAGCGCTGCTGCTCTGGCGGCAAGTGGCACAGGCACGCAAGCCGATCCATACGTCATAAAAAATAGGAACCTGACCTTCAGTAGCGGTACACCTGCCTTCGTTTTCAATGACCCAGCGGCAACCTATTACGTCCGTTTTTACAACGTGCGTGCTACGGGGACATCCAACGGCAGCGCGGCGATTAACTTTGCTGCTTTTGGTACGCCCGTAGTGTTTGAGCGGTGTGGTATTGCAGGTGGCTCTGGAACCGCTGATGAAATTGCACTGCAAATCAGCAGCGGGACGTTGGAGTTCTATGGTGTCGAGTTCTCGGGCATTTCCGGCCAGTTATTTGTAGGTGCTGGCCTTACTGCGAAGCGAGTCCGGCTGACGGATTGTCGAGTCATCGGCACAGCGAAAAACTCAGCTACTAACGGGGTTTTCTGGGCAGCCAATGCTGGCGAGTTCGACGTTGATATCTACCGCTGCTCTTTCACTTCCAGTCACTTTCATTGGCACGTAGGTAACGGCTGGACGATTGACTACAACAACGTGCAAGACACAATCATTGGTGGTTGTGCCGTAGCTATCGGCGATCTGAACTACCTCAAACCCGGTGGCAATATCCTGAGTCAGATCCCCAACATGATTCGGCACAGCAATTTCAAAAATGTGCGATTTACTTACACGGCCGGCGTTACACAAACAGCCTGTTACGGCAATGGCGCCGACAATTGCAAGTTTGAAAACTGTTCGTTTGAGGGGAGCGCTGTGGATCGGCGCCTATTTGAGTGGCGCCGCACCAGTGATGTGACGTTGCTGCGTTGCTACTTCCAGAAGCCCTTAGGTAACAACACTGCTGGCAATGAGGTCTGTGAGTTCTGGGAGAGTGCTGGAGTTACGATTCAGGAATGCTGGACGAACGGAGCGCCAGAGGACTGCTACGAAATCGTTACGAGCTACGGTCGAAATCGTTTGATCGATAACGTAGCGGATAACGTCGCGGGGCAATGCGTCGACATCTTCGGCGTCGGCAGTTTCGATGTTGAAGTCGACGGTGTGTACGGCGATTGTGGTGACGCTGCAGTGCTGATCACGGACGTGGACTACGTTCAAGTCTCCAACGTCTTCGTTAAGCAAACCGGCACGACCGCTCTCGGCTCTGTCGTGCTCGAACGTCGCAACGCCGCACCTGGTGCGTCTCCAAAAGGATGCAGTATCACAGGTCTGCTCTCTCTTCCTGAGATTTGCAGCCAGGGTGCTCCGTTCGCTGTGGACACTCGCTATGCGGCTGTGGCTGGCGGGATCGGATCGAACTTCGCTACCTGGTGGGAAAACGGTGAGCTTAAGACGTATGGCGCTGCAACCCCGGCGCGCCTAACACTTCGATAACCACTTTCTTTCCCTGTCGGCGAGGAAAAGCCGCCGCATGAAAAAAAGCTGTATGCATATACAGTGTTTATGGGGTATGGTTGTCTCGCTGTTGAGGTAAACACGGAAGACTACTAGCCCGATATGATCGGGCCTTTCATAATCAAGGAAAAGAAAATGAACAACACAACCGAAATTCCTACTAGCCAAACCGAATCCCCTGAAGCTCTCAGCTTGGAAGTAGCTGCCGTTGATCCGCTTCCCGCTGATACTGAGATCAGCACGCCTATTGGATCAGCTCCTCTCGCTGAGCTTGTGCGCATGCAGGCAATGTTTAAAGCCGAGTCGATTCGCAGAAACGCTGGCTGCCAGCCTTGGGTAACCCTGGGCCCGACGGACCCGACAAAGGTGGGTGTGACTACTGACCCGCGTACAGCTTCGCCTGTTATTTCAATCACCTCTCAGGCATCCGCTTCAGCTCTGGCGGCTAGCGGTACCGGGACCCAGGCCGACCCGTATGTAATCAAAAATAAATCCATTACCTTTGCGAGCGGGAAGCCAGCCTTTATCTTCAATGATCCGGCGGCGACCTATCACGTACGCTTTTTCAACGTGCAGGCCTCCGGCGTAACGAACGGCTCTGCTGCGATCAACTTTGTCGCGTTTGGCACTCCTATTGTGTTTGAGCGTTGCAAAATTGCAGGTGGCAGCGGGACTGCAGACGAAGTGATGGCCAACATCAGTTCCGGTACGTTGGAAATGATTGGTTCCGAGATTTCCGGTCTTTCCAACTACTGTTTTGTTGGTGCCGGTCAGCTCTCCAAAAAGGTCAAGCTTACTGACTGTATCGTCCGAGGGACTGCAAAAAACACCGCTACAAACGGTGTCTTTTATGCTTACGGCTCAGGCGCTTTCGAAGTCGAAATCTATCGTTGCGCCTTTACTTCGAGCCATTTCCATTGGCACGTAGGTAACGGCTGGACCATCGATTACACGAATGTTCGCGACACCGTTATCAGTGGCTGCAATGTTGGGATTGGTGACCTCAATTACCTGAAGCCTGGTGGCAATATTGGTAGCCAGCTTCCGAATATGATTCGTAACAGTCATTTCAAAAACGTTCGCTTTACCTACACGCCAGGTGTCACCAAAACTGCCGCCTACGGCAATGGTGCGGACAACTGCATTTTTGAGAACTGCTCGTTCGAAGGTAACGTGGCTGATCGGCGCCTGTTTGAGTGGCGCCGTACCAGCAACGTCACTGTTTTGCAGTGCTTCTTCCAAAAGGCTGAAGGTTCGAACTCGGCCGGCAACGAAGTATGTGAGTTCTGGGAAACATCTGGACTTCTGGTCAAGGAGTGCTGGACAGATGGGGCGCCTGAGGACTGCTACGAGCTGGTCACGTCCTACGGCAACAACAAGTTCATCGATAACGTTGGAGACAACGTAACCGGGCAACTTGTTGATATTTTCGGTGTGGGTAGCTATGACGTCGAGGTCGACGGTGTCTATGGCGACTGCGGTGATGCTGCGGTGTTGATCACTGACGTGAACTACGTTCGAGTCAAAAATGTGTTTGTTTTGCAAACCGGTTCAACTGCATATGGTTCTGTGGTTCTTGAGCGCCGTAATGCAGCACCAGGTGCGGCGCCCAAGGGTTGCGTCATTACCGGCTTCCTTTCGCTCCCAGAAGTTTCTAGCCAAGGCGCACCGTTTGCGATTGATACAGCGCAAGCCCCAATCCCTGGCGGCATTGGTGAGAACTTTGCTACTTGGTGGGAGGATGGCGAGCTGAAGTTTTATGGTTCGCCAGCCCTGGCACGCATGACGCTTCGTTAAACACAACCCGCTCAAAGTGAAATAAGGAACCCTGCTTCGGCAGGGTTTTTTATTAGCCGATCTTGGAGAAAATTATGTCGATCACTGAGCAGCAACTGCTGCAGATCCTCCCGAACGCCGGTCGCAGTGCCGGCGTTTTCGTTCCTGCGTTAAATACGGCCATGACCCGGTATGCCATCGTCAATCGTCTGCGCATCGCCGCCTTCATCGCCCAGGTCGGTCATGAGTCAGGCCAATTGCGTTATGTGCGTGAGATATGGGGGCCAACCGCGCAGCAGGCCGGCTATGAAGGTCGCGCCGACTTGGGCAACACCGTGAAGGGTGACGGCTTCAAGTACCGTGGCCGCGGCCTAATCCAGATTACCGGACGTGCGAACTATGCGGCGTGCGGCGAGGCCCTGGGCCTGGACCTGGTCAATGAGCCCGAGCTGCTCGAGCAGCCACAGCACGCGGCGATGTCGGCGGCGTGGTTCTGGTCCTCCCGCGGACTGAACACACTGGCAGATCAAGGCGATTTGCTGAAGATCACTAAGCGCATCAACGGTGGTACCAACGGACTGGCCGACCGTCAGGCGCTGTATGGCAAGGCGCTGAAGGTGCTGGCGTGACGCTGGTGCAGAAGTTGGTTGTGGTCCTGCTGGCCATGGCCGTGAGCTTCGGCGCCGCCTGGCAGGTGCAGGACTGGCGGTATGACGGGAAGCTGGCCAAGCAAGCGGAGCAGTTTCAGGCGGACCTCGACGCGATCGGCAATGCCGCTACCACCCAGGCGCGCGCCGAGCAGGACAAGCGCCTGGTCATCGAGCAGAAACTCGCTATCCAGGACCAACAACACACAAAGGAATTATCCGATGAGCAACGCAAGCAGGCTGTTATCCGTGATCGCCTTGCTACTACTGAACTCCGGCTGTCAGTCCTTCTCGACGCCACGGATTCAGCCAGTGGCTGCAGCGTGCCTGCCACCTCCAGCGCCGTCAGCGTGGTTCATGCAGCCCGTCGAGCCCAACTTGACCCGACGCATGCTCAACGAATTATCGGAATCACCGATGCCGGCGATCAAGGACTGATCGCCCTGCGGGCTTGTCAGGCTTACGTAAAAGAAGTTTCTACACCGAAGTAAAAGGAGCGGCCGGGCAGGATGCGTCAACACAGGACATGGCAAGCAGCAAGCAACAAGCGGAGCAAGGTCTGAAATTAGCGAACCAGGCGGGCTCGGTTATCGTTAAGATCCAGGAGGGTGCAAAGCAAGTGGTGAGCGCCGTAGGTCGTTTCGCCAGTCAGCTTAAATAAAGGCTGTAGAGGCCAAACTCACTAGCGTCACATTCACCGATTTTAACGTCGCTTTTGTCAAAAAGGCTCCTACATTTAAATCAGAGGTAGGGCTTTTTTATGTCTGACCGGAAAGCAGTGTGCTGGCAAGGGATCCACCAGGCCCCTACATAACGGCTCTACGCACGTCCATCGCTCACGTAAGAAGGAAATTACGCTGTGTCACTTACTCTCGATCCAGAAACTCAACAGGCATTAGAGAGACTGATAATTGCCGCTCAGGACGACACCAAGCAGGGCCGCATGGTATCCAGTTTTCTATTCACCTTGTGGAATGCCGGAAGGAATGTTCGCTCCGCCGTGACCGACGTGTGGGGGCTGGATCCAGAGATCACCCGCGCATGCGCCCAGCTATTTACGTGGCTAAACAACAATGAAGTATTCGTCGAACAATTTGGCAGCCCGGGCGCCAGTGGAAGCGCTGTCCAGCGCTTGGCAAGGTTGTGTATGACTTCAAATCGCGATTTGGCGTCGCCGATGGATGATAGGGGGACGAGCGATTTTGCGCTGGGACTGTGGAATGACAAGTGGATTATGAGTGACGAAGCCGTGCGCTGTAGTTATTGCTTGGCCACCCAACTGCCCAGCAATGCCCACATTCCGTTGGAACACTGCGATGACTGTGAGATTAGCGACTTGCACTACCCGTTGCGGGATCTGGCGGCGATCCTAGGGACCGCGTTCGGCGATTCTGCCGGAATGACGTGTTTTCCAGTCAGGCGTTACCAATAACGCCGCTTATGTCAAAAGGCCCCCACACTTAGGCCAGGTGTGGAGGCCGGATTTTTGTGGCGCGGAAACCAGACCCCCTACACTCGTCTACAATACCCCCCATGCGTGGTATTAAGCATTCCCCCACCACATTTTTGCTTTAAGGCATGTCGCTATGTACGCGCCGCTTACAGACCCGCTGGCATTGGACAATGCCCAGCAATGGTTTAACGACCTGATGACCCTAGCAGACCCCGATTACATGCTCTATCGCTTGCGTCACCACGTCGAGGCCTTCCGCATTCAAGCCCTTACTGAGCAGGCACCCCCAAGCCTGTTTAACCAGCTGATCGGTTTTTTGGACGGCCTGGTGGCCGCTGAGGTCCTATCTCCAGAGCAAGGCCGAGAATTCCATCACCGACTTATTAAGGGGTTTGAATGCGCATGGATGAATACGTAAATGTTCAAGGCTTCGCTGCCGGTTCGCAGTCGCCGCCCTTGCGTACTGACTTCGCGCGGGGTGCCTGGAGTGACCACAGGATCATGAGCCATGAGGCTGTGCGCTGCCGCTACTGCCCGGCCCTGCAATGGCCGAGCAATGCGCAGGACCCGGTGCATCACTGTCCGGAGTGCGATCTGAGCGAAGCGCACCACTCGTTAGGCGACCTTGCTAAGATCCGGGCCTATCTGTCGGAGGTGCCGGCATGAGCATCAGTCAAAAGCTGGACGCCATCAGCCTGCCGCCGGGGCTGCGCACTAAGATGCAAAACCACCTGTCACGCCTGTCGCGGGCCGAGGATATGCACGGCCTGCAGCTGGCCCAAGCACGCGCGGAGGGGTTTGTGGAAGGCGTGGAGGCTGCGCGTGCGCTGACCCCTGCCACTATTGAGGCGCTGTTTATTGCGGTCGAGGTGGCCGCTATTGATCGCCGCCAGGTGCTCACGCCGGGGAGGCCATCCAGTCGGACATGCTAAAAGCCCTTGTGGCACAGCACTCTATCCGAGAGTCAGTCGTGGACCGCTTTGCCGAAGCTATGCGAATCACTTGGTTCAATGTGGAGCTGTGACTGGTGTGAGCTTCAATGCCGACTGCGGCATCCCCATGTGCAGTCAGTCTTAGGGCAAATTTAGGGCAAAACATGGGCCGCTGTAGGCCGTTTCTGTCCTTGCAGCCTACCCAAAAACCAATATAATTGCGGCCTAGAGCGGGTTGTGGGGTGTGCTGGTCGGGTTCGAATCCCTATCTCTCCGCCATATTTTACTGAAAAGCCCCGTTTATACGGGGCTTTTTTGTATTTGGTGATTTTGTTCCCCCACTTGTTCCCCCAGTTGGATTTCGAGGGATTTCTTTCCTGAGAAGCCTGTCGATAGTTTCCGCTGCAAGTCTATCCATCATTATGGCGTGCGGCATTTGCATCGATTCAAGTTGCAGGGAGTCCTTTCCGCACGTGTTGTAGCTTCAACCCAGATTCACCTTTCTCTAGCAGTCATATTTAAACGCAATGAGGTTGAGTTGCATCCTTAGCGTCTTCATCCGTCTTCGGCCTTTCGACGTGCGTCTATCTCGTGGCGATTCAAGGGTGGCTGGCGCGCATCGTCGATGAGCCCTCACCAGGCCTCTCCATGCGTCACTCATATGGCTCACCAGTCCAATAATATTCGAGAGTCCTATCTTGGGCGTGCCGTCGATTTTGTGATTTTCCTCAGTTGCTTAATTTGCCTCGGCCTAGTTTGGTTAGATCTGCCTGGTTATAAGCGGACTAAATCAATCACGCTATCGTGATAATTCCTATGCAATATGTTATAACGTATCGCATATGTGTAAAAATTTCATCAATGCTGTGAGTGGTTGATGTTAATTGCCTTTGCGCTTTTCCCGCTTGGCAGCTACATTCGGATTTTTATGAAGTAGCCTGATGTATTTACCAACCCGCGGCGCCGCTCAGGTTCCCAATACTCTTGCTCACTGAACAGCGGTAACTCTTTAATGGTGATAATTTCGCCGTTCTTAACTTCAGGTTTTCGTTTGAGCAAAATGGTTTCCTGAAAACGATAGTAGCTTCCTACCTTGTCGACATGCCCGAGCTGGATTAACAACTTAATCGTCGCCTCGAGTCGCTCGGCACTGGCGCGGCCTCTCAGAGTGCTGGGGCCGTACTGTTTTACCTGTGTCAATGTGAATTGGGTTTTTGCCCCCGGCTTCAAATCGTTAGGTCGAGGCATATTAGCGGAACCGCTGATTGGGTTGATTTCATTTTTGCGTGCAGTTCTCGGCTCTTGTTCTGTACGGGACTCTTTGTAAGCCGTTTGCAACAAGTAGTGCACTAAATTATTGGCATCTGTAACAAGTTGCGGCTCATTAGCCAGATGGTCGATGAAGTGTTTTGAGCAAATCTGTGCGAACTTCCAACAAAACTGCAGGGTGGATTCTTCAATCTCGATGTCGTTGTCCAGCTCGCGCTCGAACGTATGTAGGATGGCCGCCAGGCGGCTGGTGTTTTCGAGCAACTTGGAGGCGTGATCCTTGAGGTAATAGTAGAGGCCGTTCTCTTGCATCTGCTGTTCGAGGCCTCGACTGCACTGAAGCCAGAATTCTGCTGCTGACTCCGAAAAGCGCAATACCTGGCGGTCAGTCTTAACGGGGGTGGTCAGTCGTTCGTGGATGCGGGTATTGAATGCCTGTTGGCGCGGCAGTGCAGATAGTTTGACCGGACTGCGTTGACCCGCCATTTGACGCGGTTTGACGACCAAGAAGCGAGCGAGGAATCCCGTGCCGCGGGCTTCCTCACCGCGTTTGCCCATGAAACGTGCTATCACGCTCGGCTGCGCCATGAGCGACAGTGTGAGTCGGGCATTTTGGAGAATAAAGCCTGCTCTTGAGACGCGATCAACGATCACGCTGTTGCCATCCCAGAGGGTGTTGAGTTTGTCTAGTTCGCCCAGGGCTTTGCCACTAAAAATACTGCTGGCTTCGCTGGTCAGCAGGCAACCGTTCGGCGAGTTTTCATAGAGCATTTGCACTAGCGCTTGTGGGGTCGTGTCTTCGTAGAGAAATTTGCCCGAGCGCTCAGGTTGCGGTTCAGTCCTGACGTGTTCGGCGACAGCATCCCGAGCGGCGAGCGTTGCGGGTTCGTCTTGTTGAGAGGCGCACTTGCTGTAGGTGCGCTCTAAATGGCGTTTATGCGTGCCCCAGAGATGGTGTTTGACCTTGTGCTCCGCCAGGGCTTCATTGTTGGCCTTATACGCCGAATCATTTCGCGCGTTGATGGCCTTGAAGAAGTAATTCTGCGTCGTGGTCTTCCGCTCACCGGAATCAGCAATGGTCAACAGCATGAGTGAGGTCGGTACTTTATGCCCGGTGGGCATTTCGACATCCACGTGCCCCTGACAGGCTGTTGCCATAGCGCCGAAGGCGCACATTATCGCCATCTCTCGGTGAACCTGCAGTTCTCGGGCAGCCTCTCTCACCGCCCCGTCCAACAAGCTGTTTTCACGGAAACTCGGCCAAATGTCCTGCGAGGCATCTGAATAGGTTTCAATCATGGTGGGAATTTCAACATCAATCGAATTCACTTTTATCTGCTATATCCGCTATTTATAGCGACAATAGCAGACGAAATTAATAATTCCACTCTCTATTATTGAATAAACGACGACGCGACCCTGAGCTCGCGTTGTCTTTGAGTCACGCAGGTTATGCGTTTTAGGCGGGGGAAGCTGCCTCAGCGAAGTAGGTGCAGGAGCCCGGTGTGAGTCATTTTTTACTAACCCAGCCATTCCTCTGAGCCATACAGAGGAGCCCGCTCATGCGAATCATCCGACTGAAGCAAGTCACCGACTCCACCGGCCTGGCACGGTCGACCATCTACAAATACATCGCGGAATGTACCTTCCCGAAACCGGTACCACTGGGAGAGCGCAGCGTTGGTTGGGTGGAGAAGGAGGTACACGATTGGATTCTGGCTCGGATCGAGGAGCGCGACCTGGCCGAATGAGTTGCAGTCTGGCGAGAGCTGACTACCGGGCATAAGTGCCATGACTGGCTAGCTGCCAGTCATGGCACTTATGCCGATTAGCAGTTGGGAGCTCCCCCCAAGGGACTGTCAACGATGCTTGCGTACCCTGCATTGCATTGAATTGAATTGAATTGAATTGAATTGAATTGAGGTCCAGCGCTGGTCTGGTTGGTGCCTAGTTGATATTTCCCCAGAGTAAACCGCCCCTTGAAGACGCCTGCGAATGCTGTGTTTGTGGACGAATTCATTCCGTCAGACCTGTGCGTGCCCGGTGGCTAGTCCTCGGAAAACAGTACTACGCTATAGCTCCTATAACCATTATGTTTATAGCTCCTACAACTCTACTCCTACAGCGCTTATAACCTTTTTAATCCAGTGACTCGGAACCTATATACCCAACAGGGTAATCAGCATCTAGAGATACCAGCCGGCTGAGAGGGGACCCTGGAATCTGAATCCCTCCAGTTAAAAACAACACAATCGGCTTGAGGTATGACCTAACAAACAGGACATACCGTCATGACCCCTTCATTCAAACCCAAACGCATCCCTGGTAATACGAATCTGCGCTACTGGCATGAAAGTACCTACGATGGTTACCCGCTCATGTTGGACAAGGGCCCCTTCATTGAGCAGTACTTGGAAAAGCTGTACCAGACTCTGCAATACGCTCTGTCTGACTACGCCCGTGTATTTGCCTTCAGATTTGACTTGAGGCTGCCCTGTGGGAAGCCGCTGCCTGATGATGCGATGACTAACCAGGTGATAAAGCGCTTCAAGGCGTCACTGGACGCGCAGATCAGTCATGATCGTGAGCGGGCACGGATGCGCAGTAGATCATCCCATGACACGTGCGCGAGGCTATTTTGGGTGAGAGAGGTAGGGAAGGGCGGCCGGCCTCATTACCACTGCATCGGGTTTCTCAATCGTGACGCCTACTGCTCGCTTGGCTATATCAAGTCTACGAGCAAGAACATGTACAACCGTCTCACATTGGCTTGGGCTAGCGCGCTTCGTCTACCGGTGGATGATGTGCTGGGTGCCGTACATGTTACTAAGGACGCTACTCATCACTTAGCTCGGCATGACTATCTCGGTCATGATGAGTTCTTTCGCCGCTCTAGCTATCTGTGTAAGTCCGCTACGAAGGTTTTTGGTGATGGTCAGCATGGATGTGGAGGGAGTCGGTGCTAAGGGGCGTTGATATGTAGGCGGCTGGGGTTCAGTTGCAGCCGATGGTCGATGCGTTGCGCGAAGTGGTACTCGGGCAGCAGGTTAAGGGCTAGAAGGTAAGCTGGATGTTGGGTGCGAATTTACCGCCGCCGACTTGTACAGAGAAATTCACTCCTGTGCCTTCATGAGCCTCATGGACAGTGCGTTGTTCGACGCGCATCTGGGTTTCTGCGTCAGTAATGACATCCCACTCAGGGCGCTCAAATAGATTCGGATACACGCGGTATTTTATTGTGAAGTAGCGTTTGGATAGCTAGATTCAGCTCTCACAAACGCAGTTAGGTGTTTTGATCACATAAAGGAATGGTGTCTCTAGGTTCTTTTCGCGCCAGTTGTTGCACTTGCGGAGGCTGGAAAACTCGACTGTTAGTTCAAATGCCTCCCATGGCCATCACGTCAGAGAGCCCAACCAAGAGGCGAAAATGCTTACATTCATCATTGGTCATTCCCCGATTTTCCTCTATTCTCTCAAATATCAAGACAGGGGTGCATGATATGCCTGAAGAGATAATGACCCTTAAGGAAGTGGCCGAGTACCTCAAACTCGCGGAAAAGACGGCCTACCGCCTTGCTGCTGAAGGAAAAATTCCGGGCTTCAAGGTAGGGGGCAGTTGGCGGTTCCGAAAGGTTTCCATCGAAGACTGGATTGATCTGCAAACGACCAAAAGTCGCATTTGAATTGGAGTGGACAAGCTTTGTTACTGGACAACAGAAATAACGGCCATGTAGGAAACTCGCTGCGTGAAAACCTCGCCGCAGGGTCGAAGCTATCCGTGCTTTCAGGCCTGTTCACCATCTACGGCTTTTCTGCCCTAAGGAAAGAGCTCTCCCGCATCGATGGCGCAAGATTGCTGCTGTCTGGCTGGGACAGCATATCTCTTCAGGCGCTCATCGGGTTGGATGCCGACCTGCGTCTCGTGAACAAGCTCGACCAGAAGCGCATCGCCAGGGAATGCGCCAAATGGCTCGCCAGCAAGGCCGAGGTCCGGTCAGCCAACGCGGCCCAGAATATGTTCCTTGTTGAAGACGGCAGCCAGGGCAGTTTTGCCGTTCACGGCAGCTCTGCCTTCACCCCCACCGGGCTGGGAGAGGTGCAGTCCGATACCCCGCTGATGAATACCGGCATCAACGAGCCAGAAACGACCAAGCAGCTACTGTCCTGGTTTAACTCTGTCTGGGCAGATGCCCCTAAAGCCCGAGACATCAAGGACGAGCTCCTTGAGAAACTGGAGTTCATTGCCGCCGACCAGCCGGGCGACTTCATTTATTTCCTGACGCTCTACAACATTTTTAAAGACTTCCTCGATGATATCGACGAAGACAGCATTATTAAGACAAAGACTGGGTTCAAGGACACCCTTGTCTGGAACAAGCTTTACAAGTTCCAAAAGGACGGCGTGCTGGGTGCTATCGACAAGCTGGAGAAGCACAACGGCTGCATCATCGCCGACAGCGTCGGTCTGGGTAAGACCTTTGAAGCGTTGGCCGTTATCAAGTACTACGAGCTGCGCAATGACCGTGTGCTAGTGCTGTGTCCGAAGAAGCTTCGGGATAACTGGACGATCTATACCGTCAACGACAAGCGCAACCTTCTTGCGCAGGATCGCTTCAATTATGACGTCCTGAACCATACCGACCTGTCTCGTACGAAAGGCAGTTCCGGCGAGATCAATCTCGAAACCCTGAACTGGGGAAATTACGACCTCATCGTCATCGATGAGTCGCATAACTTCCGCAACAACAATCCCACCAAAGGCACCAAAAACCGCTATAGCCGCCTGATGGAGGACATCATCCAATCAGGCGTGAAAACCAGAGTGCTGATGCTCTCCGCCACGCCAGTGAACAACCGCATGAACGACCTGAAAAATCAGGTCGCCTTCATCACCGAGGGGCGCGACGATGCCTTTATCGATGTCGGCATCAAGAATGTGGAAAGCACGTTGCGCCTGGCGCAGAAGCAGTTCAACCAGTGGGTCAAGCAGCCGCCTGAAAACCGCAGTGTGGCATCCTTGCTGGATACGATGAGCTTCGACTATTTCAAACTGCTCGATATCGTTACCATTGCGCGTTCCCGCAAGCATATTCAGAAATACTACGGCACGGCAGATATCGGCGAGTTCCCTGTGCGACTGCCACCACAGAACATCTATGCCGATCTCGATTCAACGCACGAATTTCCGCCGCTGAAGGAAGTAAACAAGACGATCCGCAGGCTTTCACTGGCGGGCTACTCGCCCATGAAATTCGTCCGGAACGATAAGAAGGATGAGTACGCCCGTCGCTATGACAACGCTGTTGGCGACGGCAAGGGCATGTTCAAACAGGTTGACCGGGAGGAGAGCCTGATCCACCTGATGCGGGTAAACCTGCTCAAGCGCATGGAAAGCTCAATCAACTCTTTCACGCTGACCTCGCAAAAGCTTCTGGCACAAGTGGAAGTGTTGTTACGGAAGATTGACGCCCATGAAAGCGGCGATATTGAAGCCTTGAATATCGAGGATATTCACGATTTTGAAATGGATTCGCCTGAGCTTGAGCCCTTCATGATCGGCAACAAAACACGCGTCCTCCTCCAGGATATGGATCTCATCCGGTTCAGGCAGGAGCTTGAGGCGGACAGGATTTTCTTGACCACTATCGTCGAATCCGCGCAAGCCGTGGACGAACATCGCGATGCCAAGCTGGAAAAGCTTAAAGAGGTCATTGCCAAAAAAGTCCGGGAGCCTCTCAACCCTGGAAACAAGAAGGTCATCGTCTTCACGGCCTTTGCCGATACCGCGAAATATCTCTATGCCCAACTTGTCGGCTGGGCGCAGGACGAGCTCGGAATCCACAGCGCCCTCATCACGGGTGGTGGCACCAACAAGACGACCCTGGCCGGAGCGGGCTCGGATCTGAACAATCTCCTGACGGCTTTCTCTCCTGTATCGAAAGAGCGCGGAAAGATCGATCCCGACGCCAAGGCTGAGATTGACCTGCTGATTGCCACCGATTGCATCAGCGAGGGGCAAAACCTTCAGGACTGCGACACGCTCATCAACTACGATATTCACTGGAACCCTGTACGGATCATCCAGCGTTTTGGCCGCGTTGACCGCCTGGGCTCGAAAAACACCAAAATTCAGCTCATAAACTTCTGGCCAAATATGGAGCTAGACGAGTACATCAATCTTGAAGCCAGGGTGGCAGGCCGCATGATGCTTCTGGACGTCTCGGCTACGGGAGAGGAAAACGTCATTGACGCCAACGCCCAGGAAATGAACGACCTGGAGTATCGCCGCACGCAGCTTCAGCAGCTCAAAGATGCCGTGGTCGATCTGGAAGACATGGCGGGCGGCGTCTCCATTACGGACTTAACCCTGAACGACTTCCGCATGGATCTTTCAGGCTACATGAAGAAGGGCTTGCACAAGCTGGCACAGGCTCCTCACGGCCTTTATGCCGCCGTTACCATAGATGCCAATCTCAAAGCGGATGGCCTCAAGCCCGGCGTAATATTCTGCTTGAAGAGCATCAGGGATGGTCATCGGGCCGTCCAGGTGGATGAAAACTACCCCTTGGCACCATATTTCCTGGTTTATGTCTCGGATGAAGCCGTTGTCGAGCTCAACTTCACGCAAAGCAAGAAGGTTCTCGACCTCCTGAAGAAACAGGGGCTCTCAGCAACATCCATTGATGGGGAGGCTGCTGGGCAGGTAAACGACCGTACAAGGAATGGTTCCGACATGGAACAGTACCAGCAGCTGCTGGCAGTCGCGGTAGATAGCATTGCAGGCAAGAGCGAGGAGAAGGGCGTACAAAGCCTCTTTACTAGAGGCGGTACGGTACTGACCGCTACCAGCAGCCAGGGCATTGAGGATTTTGCAGTTGTAACCTACCTCATCATCACGGACGCTCCGTAAGGCAAAGGAAACGCTATGTCGCCAGGTACACTGGAAGCCTTCATTGACCATCTTTCAATTCCCAGATCCTGTGAATTGAACAAACCCGTTTTTAAGAAACTCTTTCTTGAAAACGGGGTGCTGGACATCGCCGATAAAACGGCCCTGAAGGACGACGTTGATAAGATCCGCTGGCTCTACACCCTAAAAGCCGCGACGATCAACGTCGCTGCGTATGTTGATAGCGAGCGCGACTTCTCTGAAATCGCAGTTCTCCAGGTGGATCTGACATCGACTAAACGGTTGAAGCGAATTGCGACCTTCATGCAGCGGTCGATCCCATACCCGCTCATCCTGCTGTTCACCCATGAAAACCAGATCTGCCTCAGCCTGTCCGACAAGCGCATCAACCAGGCGGACAAGGAAAAATGGGTCGTCGAAGACCCCCTTTATACGGATTGGATAGACCTTGCCATGCCAACAGCGACGCAGGCAACCTTTCTGGAAGACTGTAATATCAACAGCTTTTCCTTCACCAATTTCCTTAGTTTCTATAAAAGTCTTACTGAGCGTGTCATAGCTATTAGTTGTGCTGCTCATAGCGGACATTATGAGCGGGGGGCAGCAGAAGGCGAAGGTACGAGACCTCGCGAGGGCCGATTAGATCGGCTCCGCGAATTTGAAAGGCTCACCCTGCAAAAGACAGAGATCGCCAATAAGCTGAAGAAAGAACGGCAGATGGGGCGACAGGTTGAGCTGAATACCAAGATCAAACAGATTAATGACGTAATTGAAAAAATTAGAGAGAGCATTTAATGAGCAAGCCCGCTATTGATTTGGTTACTCTACAGGACGGTGAAAGCGCGAACATCGTCAACGAAAATATTGAACAGCTGAAAAGCATATTCCCTGAGGCCTTCGGAGAGGGTGGGGTGAATTTCGATACGCTACGACAACTTCTGGGTGATGCCGGGGCTGTTGACGAAGGCGAAGAAAGGTATGGTCTTAGTTGGCACGGAAAGAAAAAGGCTCGTCAGATTGCACTAACGCCATCGACGGGCACGTTATTGCCTTGCCCGGAGGAAAGTGTCGATTGGGATACGACTAAAAACCTAATTATTGAAGGCGATAATCTTGAGGTGTTGAAGCTCCTGCAAAAGAGCTATGCTGGCAAGGTCAAAATGATATTTATTGATCCGCCATATAACACTGGAAATGAATTCATATATCCCGATAATTTTCAGGATAATCTAGATACATATTTGCAGTATACTGGGCAGAAAGACAGCGATGGCTTGAAAGTGTCCAGCAATACTGAGGGCTCTGGTCGATTTCACACCAATTGGCTCAACATGATGTATCCAAGATTAAAGCTATCAAAGTCGTTGCTGCAAAACGATGGCGCAATATTTATATCCATTGACGATAGTGAAGCACCGAGATTGAGAATGCTTTGCGATGAAGTGTTCGGCGAAGAGAATTTCATTACCAACATCATTTGGCAGCATAGTGTTCAGCCAAAAGGCTACTCCGGAATATTTTCCGTGCATCATAATCATATATTGATGTATAGAAAGTCGGAGGACTTTGAGCTGATGTCCCTTGAAAGAACGGACGAGGACAATAAAGCTTACTCAAACCAAGATAATGATCCAAAGGGGGATTGGCGAACGGGCGATGTTAGAAACGCTCTGTATAGGAGAAATCTTAAGTATCCAATTACAACTCCGTCCGGAAAGATAATTAATCCTCCTGATAACGGATGGCGATGGAGTAAGGAGACTCTTAGTAGCAAAATTGCTACGGGAGAGATATTCTTCAGTGAAGACGAAACAAGAATTATCAGAAAAATCTACCTCGCTGACCTTGATGGGCGTACGCCAGAAACAATTTGGTTTGCAAAAGACTCTGGAACCACCAGGTCAGGCGTAAAAGAGCTAAAAGCCACCTTTGAAGGCGAGGTTCCTTTTGATACGGTAAAGCCTACAGAGCTAATAAAGCGAATGATGAAAGTATCTGGCGTTAACGCAGGAGATATTGTTCTCGATTTTTTCGCGGGCTCTGGAACTACCGGCGCAGCTGTTTTTGATACCGAACAGTCTAGGTTCATATTGGTGCAGTTACCAGAAGAAATCGATGAGAGCAAACCTCATGGTATTACTGCCAGAAAGCTTGGTCTGTCAAAAATTTCGGATGTCACAAAAGAGAGACTAAAGCGCTGTTCGGTTAATAAGTCTCCCTCTAATGCAGGATTTAAAGTTTTCAAACTTTCAAGCTCCAACATCCGTGCATGGAATCCGGATCGTACCGATCTCGAACAGACGCTACTTTCTCATCAGGAGCACTTGATTGAAGGGCGTACCGAGCAAGATGTTCTTTATGAGCTTCTAATCAAGCGCGGCATCGATCTGGCTGTGCCAATCGAAAGCAGGAATGTATCCGGCAAAGAAGTCTACAGCATTGGTTACGGTGTATTGTTCGCGTGCCTTGATGAGTCTATCACCCGGGCCGATGTTGAAAATATTGCCCAGGGAATTCTCAAATGGTACGGAGAGCTGAGTCCGTCCTCAGATACGCATGTCTTTTTCCGCGACAGTGCATTCAGTGATGACATAGCGAAGACCAACATGGCAGCCATTCTGGAACAGAATGGCATTACCCATATTCGCAGCTTGTAAGGAGTGTCACTGATGAAGCTGCATTTTGAAGACAATCTTGACTATCAGATGGCGGCAATAGAATCCGTCGTCAGCCTTTTTAAAGGGCAGGAAATCTCGCGCTCGGAATTCACGGTCACCTATCGTACAGAATCTGGGCCACAGTCCTCACTTGGTCTGGCGGAAAATGAGCTTGGTGTTGGTAATCGCCTGCAATTGGTTGATGAAGAGCTTCTCGATAATTTACATGCTATCCAGCTCGCTAACGGTTTACGCCCTGCTGGTAACCTCGCCAGTGGCGACTTCACGGTAGAAATGGAAACGGGCACAGGTAAAACCTATGTTTATCTGCGCACGATATTTGAGCTGAATAAAAATTACGGCTTTACAAAGTTTGTAATTGTCGTGCCTTCTGTTGCCATTAAAGAAGGCACGAATAAAACGCTTAAAATCACGCGCGACCATTTCGAGAATTTATATCCCAAAGCGAAAGGCTACGAGTATTTTCTCTACGACTCATCTAAGCCCGGGCAAGTGCGTAGTTTCGCCACCAGTTCCAATATCCAGATCATGGTGACGACTGTTGGCGCTATCAACAAAAAGGAAGTCAATAATCTCTATAAAGAACATGAAAATACGGGCGGCGAAAAGCCCATAGACCTGATAAAGGCCACCAGCCCGATCATTATCGTGGATGAACCGCAAAGCGTGGATGGTGGTCTGCAAGGGCAGGGTAAAAAGGCTTTGGACGCCATGAACCCACTTTGCACACTGCGTTATTCGGCAACGCATGTCGATAAGCATCACATGGTTTATCGTCTAGATGCGGTTGACGCTTATGACCAGGGCCTGGTCAAACAGATTGAGGTTGCCTCCCTCCAGATCGAGGGCGGTAACAACAAGCCTTATATAAAGCTCGAATCCACTCATAACCGTAAAGGTTCGATCACTGCAAAAATCGAAATCGATGTGCAGCGTGGGCAAAAAATCAGCCGCGAGACACTGACAGTTGAAGATGGTGACGATCTGGAGCAGATTGCTAATCGTGCCATTTACGAAAACATGCAGATTGGCACGATCACTTGCGGCAAGAACAACGAGTCTATTCAGATCAAGGCACCGGGAATCGACGAGACTCTGCGCCCTGGTGACGCCGTAGGCGGCGTTAGCCCTGATGAGATTAAGCGTCTGATGATCCGCCGGACAATCAAAGAGCATCTCGATAAGGAGCTGACCTTTGCTGCCAACAAGAAGCCTATCAAGGTCTTAAGCCTGTTCTTCATCGATAGCGTTGAGCATTATCGTCAGTACGACGAAGATGGCCAAGCAGTCAAAGGCAAATATGCCACGATGTTTGAAGAAGAATATATCAAACTCGCAAACTCCAGCGACTACCAAAGCCTCTTCAAGGAAATTGACCTAGAGACAAATGCTTCCGAAGTCCATAACGGTTATTTTTCCATCGATAAGAAGGAAAGGCTCGTAGATACTGCGGAAAATAACCAGGCCGGTCGTGATAACTCTGAGCGTGCCTATAATCTGATTATGCAAGAGAAAGAGAAACTGTTGAGCTTCGATACCAAGCTCAAATTCATCTTCTCTCACTCTGCTCTGAAAGAAGGCTGGGACAACCCGAACGTCTTCCAGATTTGCGCATTGCGCGATATGGGTTCGGAGCGAGAGCGCCGTCAGACAATCGGGCGAGGCTTGCGCCTTTGCGTCAACCAGGACGGGCAGCGCTTGCGCGGGTCTGACATCAATACGCTGACAGTCATTGCGACTGAGAGCTATGAAGAGTTTGCCGAAAATCTTCAGAAGGAAATTGAAGAAGATACCGGCATCCGCTTCGGCATCGTTGAGTCTCACCAGTTTGCGACGGTGCTAATAATCGACGATAACGGCGAGGCGGCACCACTCGGCGTGGGCCAATCTGAAAAGATTTGGAAATTCCTGAAAGCTGAGGGCTTTGTTGATGCCAAAGGCAAGGTTCAGGACTCGCTTCGCACGGCCCTGAAGGATGGCAGCTTTAAGCTACCAGACGATATCAAAGCTGATCTTGGCAGCAAGGCGGAGATAGCCGAAGAAGATATCCAGGGCATTCTTAAGAAACTGGCAGGCAAGCTCGATATCAAAAATGCGGATGACCGCAGAATTATTTGCACCCGCGAGGCCGTTCTTCAAAGCGAAGCATTCAAGGCGCTCTGGGAGCGCATCAAGTACAAGACCACATACCGGGTTGACTTCAACAACGATAAGCTCATTACCGATTGCGCAAGGGCTATTCTGGACTGCCCGCCCATCACCAAAACTAGGGCGCAATTCCGGAAAGCTGACATCGCGATTGGCAAGGGCGGTGTGACATCAGAAGAGACATTCAAATCCGGCTTCACCACTATTCATGAAAATGACATCGAACTTCCGGACATTATCACCGACCTCCAGGACAAGACTCAGCTCACCCGCGGCAGCATTGTCAAAATCCTTAAAGAGAGCCATCGTCTGCAAGATTTTGCCCGCAATCCGCAACAGTTCATCGACTACGCGTCAGAGGCTATTAACCGCACCAAGCGATTGGCCCTGGTCGATGGTATCAAATACAGCAAAATCGGCGATGAACACTTCTATGCGCAGGAGCTTTTCCAGCAGGAAGAGCTGAAAGGGTATTTGAAGAATACCTTGGAAGCGCAGAAGTCAGTCTACACACACGTCGTCTATGACTCGGCAGGCGTAGAGAAGACCTTCGCCGAAGATTTGGAAAAAAATGAAGCCGTAAAGGTGTACGCGAAGCTGCCGTCCTGGTTCAAAATTCCAACACCACTTGGCACCTATAACCCGGACTGGGCGGTGGTCGTCGAAGATGAAGGCCAGGAAAAACTGTACTTCGTGGTAGAAACCAAAGGCAGCACATGGTGGGGCGATCTGCGCCATGTTGAGGGTGCTAAAATAAAATGCGGTGAAAGGCATTTTGAGGAAGTCGCCAATGACGACAACCCTGCACAGTACATACGTGCGGTTGATGTCAATGGCATGATGTCGCACATTGATCAGGACTAACATTCAGAAAAATCTGCTGAAAAAACTCATGCAAACACCTCAATCGAAGCATTTCGATTGAGGTGTTTTTGTGAACCACTTACGGTTGAGTGATCTACTTGCGAAATGTTCCCATTGGTGGTTTATCCCTGATTCACCCGAGGGTAACCATTTCAGGCGGAAGAAGCAGGCTACAGGTAACCCAACTCTGCCAGTGATACACAGCCCTCACAGGCCACGACGATATGATCAAGCGTCCGTGTGCCCACCATATTGAGGGCATCTTTTAACTTGATGGTCAGCTCGCGGTCTGCCCGGCTTGGTTCTGGATTTCTTGATGGATGGTTGTGGATCAATAGCACGGCTGCTGCGTTGCGCTCTAAGGCCGTCTTGACTACCTCCCTTGGGTACACGCTGGCGCTGTCCAGCGCGCCTCGAAAAAACTCCCTAAAGGCAATTACTCGGTGCTGGGTATCGAGCAGTAGCAAAGCAAAGACTTCGTAGTCATGGTATTGCAATGACGTAAGTGCCGGATTTTTTCTCCGGCTCTGAGTTTATGGTATTTCATTAATAAGCTCCTGATAGCAGGTGCATGGTGTGAGTCAGCACGCATAAAAAATTTGTAGTAATGAAGGTGCGGGTTCATCCGGAAGTTGGTCTATTTCTAGTTGCGAACACTGAATGTGTATCCGCAATGCAAGCGCTGGTGGTTATCTAGAAACTTCTCATCAATTTGTTCTCCGATCGCTGCTCCAGCAATACCTCCTGCCGCGCCTCCAAATAATCCGCCGAGAATTGCTCCAGCGATGCTGCCGACAGCAATCCCTACAGGTCCTCCGAGGACCCCGATTGCAGCACCTACTTCTGCTCCAGATAAGGCGCCAGCAGCACCACTGGCTGCACCGCCTACAGAGCCAATAACACCACCAGTTTTTCTTCCAGCGTTTATTGTCGTTACGCGATTGGGTTTACAATTTGGACATTGGGTATACATTCAAAAATCCTCACTATCACACGTGTTAGGGGTTAATGGAGCGCTCTCGTTGAGCGTTCATTTACGTGATATAGGTTTGATTTTTTTTGAATGAGGTTCAGAGCGGATTTAGTGGGTGTTTCCTATATAAAAAACGATCGAGGAACTGCTTACTTAGCTATTTCATAGGGCGAATGTCGCTGTTAATGGTCGCATTGAGCATCAGGCCGTGACCTGTCTATAAACAGCACAGGTTTTTACGTGTTTTGCTACTTTTTAGCTGCTTTATCAGCACAAATGGCTAGGTATGTGCCTGAGAAGTTGTCCTGTGCAAACAGCCAGCTTTTTCGTAAGCGCTCCATAAACCCCACGGATCTCGGAGCCGACGGACTGCGCCTCGAGAAAACCGACTCGCGACTGCATCTTCCCAAGCATTTTCTTGAGCAATTGAAGCTCGTCAGGGAGGTTTCGGGCACGGAATTCATGCCCCGGATCACACCGAATCAGGCCACGAATCGCGGCGTCAAAACCTGATGAGGTCGATTGCGCCAGAGATCAAAGCCGTCGAGTATCCAGTTGGGTTCCTGGACAGTGAGGACAATCGTCTCGTCGGTGACATCGGGCGATGCTTTGAAGCGCTCGGACTCTAGACGCTTGAGCCAAAGACAGAAGCCATTGCGCTTCCAGTACAAGATCTTCACTTGGTTGCGCGGCTTGTTGAGAAAACGAAGAGCACGGGGTCGAACACGGCGACTTTGATATCCAGCTCGACGAGCGCAGCCAGGCCATCGATGGATTTTCGGAAGTCGACGGGCTTGGTGTAGAGATAGATTTTTTCGACTTTTGCGTCGGGGCGCATCTTGACGAACGGGCTCCAGAAAGAAATCGGGAGCACAACATCCGGGATCACGCGGGTGCTTTGAATGTGGGGTTCATGGAGCGGTTACGCTTTTTCTAGCAACATTGAGCAGCCTATCTTCCGCTCCCATGGATGGTGGTGGTGCAGACCTTCGTAGAGGTGGTGACGCATAGCCATATCGGATTAAAGTGATGGCCTTTTGCTGCTCTATATCGCAGAGCTGAGCGTTCAGACCTGAGGGAATCGTTTATGCAGGATGCGGACTCGTTGAAGCCCGGCTTCATGATTATTCACGGCAATCGCTTGGACGATTTGCGTGAGCTAGCGGTAAGCTGGATGCAGCGCTACCCGTTGGCCCCGTTGGAAAATGAAGTCGTGCTGGTGCACAGCAACGGTATTGCTCAATGGTTGAAGCTGGCGTTGGCTGATGATCCTAATAATGGTGGCTGCGGTATCGCCGCAGCGTTGGATGTGCAACTTCCTGCGCGTTTCCTTTGGCAAGCCTACAGGTCTGTATTGGGGGCTGAGACGACTCCAGAGTCCTCCCCGCTGGACAAGGCGGCACTGAGTTGGCGACTCATGCGCTTGCTGCCTCAATTACTAAGTAAAGCCAATTTCAGCAATTTGCGGCGATTCCTTCAGGAGGATGACGATCAGCGCAAACTCTACCAACTCTCCGAGCGGCTGGCGGACCTGTTTGATCAGTATCAGGTCTATCGTGCCGATTGGCTGGAGGATTGGGCGGCCGGGCGTGATCAGCTAAAGCACATCAAAGGCGGTGTGAAACCGCTGGATCCCGATAACCTGTGGCAAGCGGAGCTGTGGCGGGAAGTATTGGCGGATGTTGGTGAGGGCGCTCTTGAGCAGAGCCGCGCCGGTGTTCACAAGCGTTTTGTCACACACCTGCGTGAAGCAGGGCAGGCCCCGGCTAGGTTGCCTCGGCGTGTGGTGGTGTTCGGTATTTCGTCTATGCCGGCACAGGTTCTCGAAGCTCTGGCCATACTCTCGCGCTACAGCCAGGTATTGCTGTGTGTGCACAACCCTTGTCGCCACCATTGGGGCGATATCGTCGCTGACAAAGACTTGCTGGGCCATGCCTATCGCCGCCAGCCAAACAGAAGCACATCTATAGCGGCGAGCCAACATGGCCAGCCATTGCTCGCCGCTTGGGGTAAGCAAGGTCGCGACTACATCAATTTGCTCGACTACTATGACGAGCCGACTAGTTATCGACACCTGTTCGAGGGCCTGAACGGCGGACGTATCGACCTGTTCAATGACGAGCCACCTTCAAGCCTCCTAGGTCAATTGCAAAGCGACATTCTTGAATTGCGTCCTTTGGCTGAAACCCGCGAAGTATGGGACCCTGTCGATGTTGCACAGGATCGTTCGGTACGCTTTCACGTGGTCCACAGTGCGCAACGTGAAGTGGAAGTGCTGCACGATCAGTTGCTTGCTCGCTTCAGTGCCAATCCTGAGCTAAGCCCGCGTGATGTGATTGTGATGGTGCCGGACATCAATACGTATGCACCGCATATCGAGGCCGTGTTCGGTCAGGTGCCGCGTCATGACCCTCGTTATCTGCCCTTTACCCTGGCCGATCAGGGGCAGCGTGGCCGCCAGCCATTGCTGATCGCCCTCGAACACTTGCTCAAACTGCCCCATAGCCGCTTCGCCGTCAGCGATATTCTCGACCTGCTGGATGTGCCGGCGCTGCGGGCGCGCTTCGGCATCAAGGAAGCGGATGTGCCGATCCTGCAGCGCTGGATCGATGGTGCCGGTGTGCGCTGGGGACTCAATGCGCAACAGCGCGAGAGCCTGGACATGCCCGCAGGTCTTGAGCAAAACACCTGGCGTTTCGGGATGCGCCGCATGCTGTTGGGCTACGCAGCCGGTCAAGGGCCCGAGCTGAATGGCATCGAGCCTTACGATGAAGTGTCCGGGCTGGAGGCGGCATTGGCAGGGCCTTTGTTGACCCTGCTCGATCACCTGGAAGTCGCCCGCGAAGACCTGCAGCAGCCAGCGACACCGGTGCTCTGGGTCGAGCGCCTGCAATCGCTGTTGAAGGTGTTCTTCCGTCCGGTGGGGGATGGCGAAGAATTACTGCTCAACCAGTTGCTCAAACTGCTCGATGACTGGCTGCGCACCTGTGAGTCCGCTCAATTCAACGAGCCATTGCCGCTGAGCGTGATGCATGAAACCTGGCTATCCGGCATCGAGGATGGCGGCTTGTCGCAACGTTTCCTCGCCGGTGCGGTGAACTTCTGCACGTTGATGCCTATGCGTGCGATCCCTTTCAAAGTGGTGTGCCTGCTAGGCATGAACGATGGCGATTATCCGCGCCAACAGTCGCCAGTCGATTTCGACCTGATGCGCAACGATTACCGTCCCGGCGATCGCTCGCGCCGCGAGGATGACCGCTACCTGTTACTGGAGGCCTTGTTGTCGGCCCGGGAACAGCTGTATATCAGTTGGGTTGGCCGCAACATCCGCGACAACAGTGAGCGCGTACCTTCGGTACTGATCGGGCAACTGCGTGATCACTTGTCCAGCGGCTGGCGCTTGGCGCAGCCTGGCAAATTGCTGCATGCCTTGACCCGGGAACACCCGCTACAGCCTTTCAGCGCCGCCTACTTTGCCGACAAGCCGGGGCCGGACGGGCTGTTCACTTACTCTCACGAATGGCGTGAGGTGCATGATTCGCCAGATCAGCAGCCATCGGAAAACCTGTTGCCAGCACTCGCCCAAGACACGCCTTTAACCCTGCGCCAACTGGCCGGGTTTGTGCGCGACCCCGTCGGGGCGTTCTTCCAGCAACGGCTCAAGGTCAACTTCGACAATGACGAATTGACCAGCCGCGACGACGAAACCTTTCAGCTCGACGGGCTTGAGAACTGGCAGCACCAGGACCGGCTCAGCCAGGCGCTCAAGCGTTGGGTTGAAGAGGATTATCAGCCTGAAGGCGCCGGGGCTGAGCTTGATCTGCAGCTTCAGCGTTTGCAGCGCGAAGGCAAGTTGCCGTTGGGTGGCTTCGGCACGTTGAGCGCATCGGCCCTGGCCGAGCCGCTGCCGGATATGCTCGAGCGTTACCACGTGCAGTTGAAGGCGTGGCCGGAGGTCGAGGAGGGCCAAACCGCCGCAACGATCGCCGCTCATGAATCGGCCCCGGGATTGAGTGACTGGCTGGGCGGTATTCGCCGCAATGCCCAAGGTGAGCGTGCCTACTTGCAGCTGGACAGCAAGAAGCTGTGCAACGACGACAGTTGGCGCTGGCACAACCTGGTTCGTCCCTGGGTGCGCCATCTGGCGTTGCAGCTGAGTGAGCCGGGCTGCACCTCGATTCTGGTCAGTTTGAATGGGGACGTGGTGTTCCGGCCAATGGCCCCGCAAGAGGCGCAGACGCAGTTGAAATCGCTGCTCGAGGCCTGGGTGGCGGGCATGCGTGAACCGCTGCCGATCGCCTGTAAAAGCGCATTCGCCTGGCTCGAAGAAGCGAAGGAGGGTGGGGAAGACAACGACTCGGCATCCGAGAAGGCCCGCGAGACGTTCGAGGGCGGGTACATGCGCTCTGGCGAGGCAGACAGCTCCTTCGCCTTGCGCCGTGCGTACGCGGATTTCGACCAACTGTGCGCCTCCGGTCATTTCACCTCATGGGCCAAGCGCCTGTATGGCGGCCTGTTCAATCATCTTTCTTCGAGCCGCGCAGGGAGCGACCAATGAATCCGCTGAATCTGAACCCCCTCGACTTTCCTTTGCATGGCAGCCGACTGATCGAAGCGAGTGCCGGTACCGGCAAAACCTTCACCATCGCCTTGTTGTACGTGCGCCTTGTGCTGGGTCATGGAGGCGAGGCCGCCTTCAAGGATCAGCTGACACCTCCGCAGATTCTGGTCGTAACCTTTACTGATGCCGCGACCCAGGAACTGCGCGACCGTATTCGTGCGCGCTTGACCGAAGCGGCGCTGTGCTTCCTGGAGCCTGATCACGAACACGACAATTTACTGGAGCAACTGCGCGCCGATTACCCGCCGCAGGAATGGCCCAATTGCGCGCGCCGGTTGCAACTGGCAGGTGAGTGGATGGACGAGGCGGCGGTCTCGACCATTCATGGCTGGTGTTATCGGATGTTGCGTGAGCACGCCTTCGACAGTGGCAGCCTGTTTACTCAAACACTGGAAGCCGACCAGAGCGAGCTGCTGGCGGAGGTGGTCAGGGATTATTGGCGTCGGCATTTCTATGCCTTGTCACCGGCGCTCTCCAAGGTGGTGGCCGATTGCTTCAAAACCCCGACTGATCTACAGAAGGCGCTCAGTCCTCTGCTATCGCGGGCAGACGCGGAGTTCCGGCAGGCAGGGGCATCGATCAGCGCTCCGGCACGATTGGATGCGCTTCTGCAGTCCCCTATCGATTGGGAGCAGCGATGTGTTGCGCTTGAGGACCGTGCCAGAGCTGAGTGGTCGCGAGATGTCGCCGGGATAAATACGCTGCTGCGTGATGTACGAACGAAGTTGAGCGGAAAATCCTATCCAACCAAGACTCCCGAAACCTTCGAGCAGATGCTTGGTGAAATCCTGAAATGGAGCCTGGGAGACGAAGCCTGTGCTCATGTTCGCAAGTGTGGGCAAACCCGGTTCAGTGTTAACAAAGGCGGCGTTGTCAGCGTGCACCCCGCTTTTCAGGCCATCGATACGTGGGTCGATCATCTGGAGTCAAAAACCGAGGTGCGCGCGCAACTGCTGCTGCATGCACTGCGTGAGGTGCAATGTTCGTTCAATACCGAGAAAGTGCGCAGGGCGCAAATCGGTTTCGACGACCTGCTCAATCGCCTTGACCAGGCCTTGCAAGGCCCGTCGGGCCCGCGTCTGGCCGAGACCATTCGCAAGCAGTATCCGGTCGCCCTGATCGATGAATTCCAGGACACCGACCCGGTTCAGTACAGGATCTTCGAAACCATTTACCGCATTCCCGACAACCTGGATGACTGCGGCGTGTTCATGATTGGCGACCCGAAACAGGCGATCTATTCCTTTCGCGGTGCGGATATTTACACCTACCTCCAGGCGCGAAAAGCCACGGCTGGCCGTCACTACACACTGGGGACCAACTATCGTTCCACCAAGGCGATGGTCGAGGCGGCCAACCATTGCTTCCGCTACGCCGAAGCCCAGCCTCGGGGCGCGTTTCGGTTTGCCACGCAAGATCAGGACAACCCGGTACCGTTCATCAGCGTCCATGCCAATGGGCGCGAGGATGTGCTGCAGGTCATCGGTACGAATCAACAGGCCCTCACGTTCTGGCAGCTGAAAACCGAGGGTGTGATCAATAACGCCACCTACTTGCGTAAAGCCGCTGAAGCTTCGGCGTCGGCGATTCAGGCCTGGCTTGATCCCGCTGCAACCCAGCGTTCCGGTTTACTGAAGGGCAACGGTGAGTTTGTTGCTCTGCGGCCCGCCGATATCGCCATTCTGGTGCGCAATCGCAAGGAGGCCGAAGCCATCCGTAAAGCCCTGGCCCATCGGCAACTGGCCAGCGTCTATCTCTCCGACAGAGACTCGGTCTTTGAAAGCGAAGAGGCCAAGGACCTTTTGTATATCTTGCGTGCCTGCGCTCAACCCACCAGCGATCGGCTGCTGCGAGCGGCAATGGCGACCCGCAGCGTCGGGCTGACATGGCAGACCCTGGAGCAATTGAATCAGGATGAGCTGTTCTGGGAACAACAGGTTCTGCTGTTCAGGGATTTTCGCGTGTTGTGGCAGCAACAGGGCGTGCTGCCGATGCTGCGAAAACTGCTTGCCACGTTCAAGGTCCCGGCCCGTTTGCTTCTGGAAGACCAGGGGGAGCGTCGCCTGACCAACCTGTTGCACCTGGCCGAGTGGTTGCAGCGCAGCGCCGCCGAACTCGATGGCGAGCATGCGCTGATCCGTCATCTGGCCGAGCAGGTGGATGGCCAGAGCGAAGAAGAAATTCTGCGCTTGGAAAGCGATTCGGACCTGATCAAGGTCATCACCGTGCACAAATCCAAAGGCCTGGAATACCCCTTGGTGCTGCTGCCGTTCGCCTGTAGCGCAAGGGAGATCGATGGCAAAAGCACAACACCGCCGATGTTTCACGACAACATGGATCTGGTCATCGAGCTGGCCAAAGGTAAACAGGCCGAGACGGCACAAGGGTGTGCCAACGATGAGCGCATGGGCGAAGAAATGCGCCTGCTTTACGTTGCCCTGACCCGAGCCCGTTACGCCACATGGATCTGCGTAGCGCCCAAGGGATTTAAGACCGGAGGAAAATCGACAGATCTGCATAAGGCAGGCCTGGGTTACATGCTGGCGGGGGAGAAGCCGATAGCCCCAGAGAGTCTGCCCGGCGTGGTCGAGGCTCTGGCCAGTGGCTGCCCGGACATTGAGGTGTGCGCAGCGCCAGCACCATCGGAAAATGTCCACACGGCACCCACTACACCACCGGTGGGGCCAGCCTTGCGGCCCTTGCACAAGCTCGCGGCAAATTGGTGGATTGCCAGTTACTCGGCCTTGGCCATTGCCGACGGATATGTCCTGATGGGGGCGGAGCCGGGTATCAGCCTGGAGCCGGCGACCGCGCTGGAAGCCAACTTGCAGGAAGAGGACGAAGCTGAAGCCTTGCCGGCAGGGGCCGGGATTCACGGTTTCCCTCGGGGCGCAGGACCTGGCACCTTTCTCCATGGACTGTTCGAATGGTCCGGTCGCGAAGGTTTTGCCAAGACCGCTGGAGATCCAATAACCCTCCATAACACCGTTGCCCGACGCTGCAACCTGCGCGACTGGGAAACCTGGATCGAGCCACTGTCCGCCTGGCTGGGCAGCTATCTGAATGCACCGCTGCGGTTCAACGGTACCCAATGCAAACTCTCGAACCTGAGCACCTATCAGGTGGAGATGGAGTTCTGGTTTTCCAGCCGGTCAGTGAACGTTCAGCGCCTTGATGCACTGGTGCGCCAATACACGTTGGGTGGTGCACCGCGTCCAGTACTGGCCGCCAACGAGTTGAACGGCATGTTCAAAGGCTTCATCGACCTGACCTTTGAGCATCAAGGTCGCTACTACGTGGCGGACTACAAGTCCAACTGGCTGGGCGGTAACGATCAGGCCTACGACGCCGAGGCGATGGCCGAGACCATGCTTAACAAACGTTACGACCTGCAGTTGTGCCTCTACCTGCTGGCGTTGCATCGTCAGCTCAAGCTGCGCCTTGCGGGGTATGACTACGAACAGCACATGGGCGGGGCGGTATACCTGTTCGTCCGTGGGCACCAGGCGCCCACCCATGGTGTGCATTTCGAACGACCGCCACGGCAGTTGATTGAACAACTGGACCAACTCTTCATGGGCCAACACGCGGAGTTCAGCGCATGAGCCAGACCCTTAAGCAACTGAGCAACAGCCAGCGCAACGTTGATCACCCGCCGTTGTTCGTTGGCGATGCCGACAGCAGCGAGCTGCTGCATCAACTCGACAATTGGGTGAGCCGAGGCTGGTTGCGCGCACTGGATCGCTCATTCGCCACCTTCATCTTTGAACAGGATCCTCAGGCCCAGGCCAGTGTGTTGTTGGCCGCCGCGATGACCAGTCATCAACTGGGTCGCGGGCATTCCTGCCTAGATCTGGTCGCTACCCTGCAAGCGCCTGACTTTGTGTTGTCGTTACCTCCTGAAGGGGAGGAGGGCGGCCAATTACCGTCGCAATGGTTGCTGGGCCTGGATGTCGCGCAATGGCGCCGGGCGTTGGCCTTGAGCCCGCTGTTGGAGGATCGGGACGGGGCACAGCGTTTTCCGCAACGGCCGTTGGTGTTGACCGGACAGCGCCTGTACCTGCGTCGTTACTGGAACTACGAGCGCAACATTGCCCAGGCGTTGAGTGCCCGCTTGAGCGTGGACGCGGTAACACCGGAAAAACTTTCCAGTCGGCTCGATGCCTTGTTCCCTGACACCTTCGAAGTTAACGGTGAACGCCGCAGCGACTGGCAAAAAATTGCTTGTGCGCTGGCGGCACGAGGCAATTTCAGTGTCATCACCGGCGGCCCCGGCACCGGCAAGACCACTTCGGTCGTGCGCTTGCTGGGGCTGCTGCAAACACCGGCCGTGGAGGAAGGAAAACCGCTACGCATTCGCCTCGCCGCCCCCACCGGCAAGGCAGCAGCACGCTTGTCCGAGTCCATTGGCAAGGCCGTCCGTGAGCTGCCGGTCAGCGCCCCGGTGCAGGAGGCGATCCCGACGGATGTTTCCACATTGCACCGTCTGTTGGGCAGTCGACCGGATTCGCGCAACTTCATTCACCACCGGGATAAGCCACTGGAGCTGGATGTATTGGTGGTCGACGAAGCGTCGATGATTGACTTGGAAATGATGGCTTGCTTGCTCGATGCCTTGCCTCGGCAGGCGCGCTTGATTCTGTTGGGTGACAAGGATCAGCTGGCATCGGTGGATGCAGGCTCCGTGTTGGGCGACCTTTGTCGCAACGCTGAAGCCGGCGGCTATAGCGAGCAAACAGTGGCCTGGCTGGAAGCCCACAGTGGCGAGTCGGTCAGCGCTCCGGGGTTGCAAACGGCAGTCGGTGCTGGCGATCCGCTGGCCCAGCAAACCGTCATGCTGCGCTACTCCCGACGCTTCGACGCCCAGCAGGGCATTGGGCGTCTGGCCAAGCTGGTCAATGAGAAAAACGCCGCCGAAGCACGAAGCCTGCTTGATCAGCAATTGCCTCAGCTGTTCAACCTCAAGTTGCGAGGCGAGCATGATGCCGCACTCACAGAGTTGATTATCAACGGCAAAGGCGATGCCCCGGGTTACCGTCATTACCTTGAGCAGCTACGAGACCAGCGTCCTGCGAAAGACACTCCCTGGGACAGTGCCCTCTGGGCCGGTTGGGCTGGCAAAGTATTGGGCGCGTTCGATGAGTTCCGCCTGCTCTGTGCGCTGCGTCGCGGGCCTTGGGGGGTTGAAGGGCTGAACCAGCGAGTGGCCGCCGAACTGCGCCGCTGTGAGTTGTTGTCGGGGGATCAGGGTTGGTACGAAGGGCGACCGGTACTGGTCACCCGCAATGATTACAGTCTGAGCTTGATGAATGGTGACATTGGCATTGCACTCTGGGTACCAGGCTCCTCTGCAGAGCGTGTGCTACGTGTGGCCTTCCCGCGAAACGATGGCAGCGGCGGCGTACGTTTCGTGATGCCGAGTCGGTTGGTGGAAGTTGAGACTGTCTTCGCCATGACGGTGCACAAGTCCCAGGGATCAGAGTTCAACCATACGGCTTTGGTGTTGCCCGATGCGCTGAACCCTGTGTTGACCAAGGAACTGTTGTACACCGCCATCACCCGTGCCAAACAATGGTTCAGCCTGGTTGAAGCCAGTCCAGGGGTGTTTGAAGGAGCGGTGAGTCGCAATGTGCAGCGAACCAGTGGGCTGGCGCTGCAACTGCAGGATGAACTGGCAAGACTTCAACGCACCTGAGTGGGTGCGTTCAGGCATTTGTAGCCTGGGTACTGGGCTTCAGCGGTGACCTTTGCCATGGCAGAGGTCACCGCTTGAACCGTGATGGTGAAGTTGGCTTGGGGGCCGGCGGTGGCAACCACACGTTGCATAAAGGCTTTGTAGGTTTTCATGGCGCTGTCCTCGATGGCGATGGGATTACGCTGCTTCACCGTTGCCGCGCTTGCTGGTGATCTTTACCGCTCGACCGAGCGCGAAGAGCGCCATGTCGATGTTCACCACGAATCCAGGTTCGGCATCCTGACGCTCTTTGAAGTGCTCGCAGAGCCAGCGTTTGTAGCGTTCGATGCAGGCGACATCCTTGTCCCAGTTGATCTTCTTGCGAATGGTCTTGATCTTGGAAAAGTCTGGGTCGTTGATCTGCTCATAGAGTTCGAAGGCCCGAAGCACGTGCTGATCGACAATGGATTCCGAGCGATCGGCCAGGTGCCGGCCGAACTGTCTGAATACCTGGCCTGGGCCGTTAGTCAGCGATGTTGGTCTGACATCGGCTGCACCTTTGATGATGTGCGCCACCTTTTGCAGGTCGCCATTTTTCCAGACCAGGGCGTAGAGCAGCTTTTCCAGAGGAGTTTCCAGTTTGGCGCTGAGGTCCGAATGCAAGCGAAGATCGTTGCCAACCTTAGTCATGAGGGAACTGATGTCTTGGTCCGTCAGCTTCAACTGCAATTCTGGGTACTTGTTGCGGTCCATCTGCCATTTTTCCAGCAGGGAATCGGACGTCAGCATCTTTTGCAGGTCGGACACTTTGTCGGCGTTCAGTATCTCGGTGAACTTGGTTTCCACCAGCTTCAGGGCTTCCAGATTATTCAATATCGTGTTCTCTCGTTGGGTCTGATACAGAGCTTGATTCACTCGTGCGACAGATCATGTCGCACTGCGTCAGGGCTCGGTATTTTTTGGAGTCGAGTGCCAGCGGCAAGGTTGTCGCGAACAGGGCTGTCGAAAGGGACCGGTATCAGTCATACAGCCAAGGTTTCAACTCCTTCAGGTTCTCCACCACGATCTGTTGCGCCTCTGGTTTCGGGTCCATGTTCTTTGGATCAATCTGATAGCGCTGCAACACATACTTGACCAACGCCTGGCGACAGGGAATCTGCAGTCGCCCATCGACCATCCCGAAATCCTCCTGGATTATCGCTTTTTGCATCACCGTCAGACGCTCATCGGGTTTGATGATGACGTTGACTTCGCTATTCCACTGGGCGTCGCACGAGAGGCCATTATCGGTCTCGCCGTCCATCAGTTCAGGAACCCCACGCAGTCGGCTCAGTACAAAGTCCCGGTACTCGCGGTTTTTTTCGCAGTAGGCGCGCACATGCCAGCGCATGCCTGTGTAAACCAGCGTATGCGGTGCAATGGTTCGCCCTTCAGGTTCGGGACTGTTGAGCGAAACGTAGTCGATGTCCAGGCGTAGATGCTCCCGGCAAGCCTTGAGCAGTGGGCGCAGTATCTCGGCCTTGATCGAGCGATCAGGCACCTCCAGTACTTTGGTATGGGCGTAGGCCAACGCCAGCCCCTCGACATGTGGCGCTCGAGCATTGTTCTGGTAAAGCAGGTGCAGGTATGCACTGGCGCTGTCGTCGATGAACAGTGGCTTGAACTGTTTACTCGGCACGTACCCCTTGATCTGTCGATCATATGTAAGGTTTTTAGGCGCATGCTCGGTGATGTAGGTGTTGATGTCCTTGGATGCCTGCTGACGGCTGATGCCGAAGCTCTGCGTCAAGTGCACCGTGGTCAGCCGGCCTTCCCACCATGCGACGGTTTCAATCAGACGATAGCGAAGGGCGAGATCCCAACGGACCTGCGCGATGGTTTGCTTGCGTTTCATGTCGCCTCCATGTGAGTGAATACTTTACCTGTATAAGTCTACATTCTAGACGTGTCGCTTAACACTACATATCGTGACTCTGGCAAATTTGGAGTTGACGACATGAGGGACATGTTTATGGATGGTTGGGATTGGACGGCGTCGGTAGCGATGCTGATGCTGTTGATGATCCTGCTGATGCTTTTGGTGCAGTATCTGCAGACTAACAAAGCCTGGAGGTTGCTCGAGCATTGGCATGCGACCACGAAGGAGCGCCAGCAGCGGCTGAGCTGGCACGCCGAAGAGAATCGCGAGTTGAAATCGGCGCTTCGGGCGGAGAAGGCTCATGTGGAGCAGTTGCAGCGCAAGGTGGAGATTCTGCAGGCTTTACTGCCCTAGGTGTGAGGCACGAGGGCCTTGGTGCAAGGCCCCGTGATTTGGCTCCGATACTGTGTAGACATTAGGAGGAGTACATGCTCGATTCGCTGGAAATTTGCAGGCTTCTGGAAGGCCATGGTTGCAGCTTGAAGTATAAAGGGAAGGCCTACGCTAGAGGCTATGTGCACCCGGCGCTTGAGTACCCGCTATTCGTCAAGCATAAAGCTACCGGCGCCGTAGGACTCCAACCATTGGTTTTGCACCCGGCATTCCGCAAGTCAGTGCATTGGGAGCAAATCAAGGCATTTACGCAGAGCGCTCCCAATGAGACCTATAAAAGCACCAGCCTGGAAGTATTTCCGCTCGCGCTGGGCTCAACCAGCAATACCGGTATTGCGGTCAATTTGGAGGATGATGAAGACTTTCGCAGCCTGTTCGCAGTGCTTACCGGCGAATCGACGGCCAGCGAGCAGCGATTGGAAGATGAATTCAGCCTGATTGAGTTATTCGAGCAATCATCATTTGGGCAGCAAATTGAGAGTACCGAGCGCGAAGCCATTATTCGAGCGCGAGTGGGACAAGGCGTTTATCGCCACGCTCTGCTCAAGCATTGGCAAGGTTGTGCTGTCAGCGGTATAGCGCTCGCTTCCATGCTGCGCGCTTCTCACATCAAGCCTTGGCGTGACGCGACGCATCCGGAGCGACTCGATCCCTTTAACGGACTGCTTCTAACGCCCAACCTGGATCAAGCCTTTGACCAGGGGCTGATCAGCTTCACCGACGAGGGCGATATTGTTATTGCGCAAACCTTGACGACTGAACTGCAACTGGCACTTGGGATTAACCCGCAATGCCGATTGCGTAGCCTTCATGACCGTCATTTGAAATACTTGACTTGGCACCGTGAGCACGTATTCAGTGGCTAGCCGCTCATGTTAATCGTTTGCCCGAAAGATGATGGGTCAGGAGCCCGTGTCACAGGCTGGATTCTCCTGGGGAGGGTGTAACTTCGCATGCAAATATATAGCAAAGACTGTATTAGGCGCGCTCGCCCAACAGGACAATAAGGGGCATGGCTTGTGGCGGTAATCTGAAGGATGACGCAAATCTCAAGGCAGCCTGTGAAGCAGTGTTGGCTCAGCATCGTGAGTTGTCGTGGTATCAAAACTGGTTGAAAAAGCTGTCGGAGTTCCTGCGCAAGGTTCAGGACGCCGATCAAGACGAGTTTTGCAGCCCCGCGTTTAAGGAGCAGCTATGGGGAAGTGAGGTCATCACTAAAAACGGGCATGGTAACGGTCAAGGTGTCCGAGGTAATCGCCGACCCTCACGTCGCCAAATGCCTTTGGAGTATTCGGGCATCGCTTAAAACGGGTGATGCTCACCTTCATGATCAAGTGCTCAAGGAAGGCTGGCGCGAGTTGAATCAACTGGTGGCACCACCACTTGGACGGCGCAACCCTCGGCTTAAAAAGTATCGTCTGTTCGCCGCGCTGTGCCCAACTGAACTGACCACGCTTGCGCACTATCCGAAATTGCGTACTTTGGCGTCGTTGAGTCATCCGATTACGACACGTCTTGTCGCGCATCGCCCTCATGCTCGCCTCATCAGCAGGACGAATGGTTTACACCAAACCGAACCGCTTGAGTCAGGCAACCATAAGGGACCGCAGCATGAAAAATCTGTTCGCAATTATTGGCGTCATCGTTGTTATAAAAAAAGGCTACGAGTTCTTCCGTGAATACAACGAAATGAAACAGGAACTGGACAAACGCGCCGGTGATTCGGCCTGACGCCGTGCAGCGTCGACGATTTCATTTTTCTACGACTGACGGATTATCTCCATGCCTTGGCCGCCCCATCCCTTCACATTCAGCTGTCCCCAATGCCACTGGAAAAAAACAACGGTGCCGCCCAGCGATGCGTTGCGTGAGGAGATCGATTGGTTTTCCATTTGCCCCTCATGCCGACACACTTCATTGGATGTACGGCCGGCTTCTCGGCTGGAAACTTTCAAGGCCAGGCTGGCGCGACCGTTTCGCTAGAACCCGCAAAGTGCATTGATCCCGCCAGGCTGGAGCCCTCCTGGCGAGTCACGCCAGGCCCGCCTTGCCTTCCTCATGTTCATATGCTGCAGCTGCCCGCCGCAATGTGTCTCCCATCTGCTGGCGCAACTCCGGCGGTTCCCGCACGACCAACGAATCTCCCAAAGACAAAATCCACCAGTGCAGCTGCCAGGTATTGTTGACGGTCGCCTGCACCTGATAACCATCCGACAGCGCCTCCAGCACCATGTCCGTGCTCAAGGGCGTTTCACGAATCAACCTTGCCTGATGTTCGCTCACCCAGGCCTTGAGTTGAATCTTCTCCGGTTTGCCAAACTGCAAAGCGTCGGTGGCAAGGTAGGTTTGCAGGTCAAACGTCTCCAGCCCCTGGCATGGCGTGTCGAGCACCGTCACCGCACGAAAGCGATGCACCGCGAACTGACGGACATCGGTATACGGCGCGGCAGTGGCGATGAGATAGGTGATCAGCCCACGCTGGACAATCGCCAGGGAGTTGAGCGTCATTTCACTAAGTTTGTCGGTGTGCGCCGAGTAATACTGACAATGAACCTGTTGCTCGCTGATCAGGGCCTGTTGCAGTGCCTCCAGCGTTTCTGCCTGGATTTCCGGCGCTCGAAGATTGAAGTCCGGCCGAACGCTCGCAACTTTGTCGGGCCAGCGGGCGGCGGGGTTGCCGTCTTCGAGGCCTTTGAGTTTTTGTCGTGCATGCTCGAAGCGCGGTTCCAGCACGCTCAACATGCTGCCCGGGAGTAGCGGGCGCACAGCATCTTCGACCAGCGCAAGGCTGATGGCTTCAGTCAGGGTAATGCCCTGCAGCTCGACGCTCACGCCCGGCTTCCAATACCAACCGAAGGGCGTTCCCCCATCGTTGCATTGCAACGGAAACACCAGGGACAGGTCACGCAGGTCGCGCTCGATGCTGCGGCGGCTGATGGAGTAGCCTGCGGCCGTCAGGCGGGTCAGCAACTCACTCACTGTGATTCCGGGGGCGCGTTTTGGCAGATGTTGCAGCAGCTCCCATTGTCGACTCAACGCGGTATGGGTCTTGGCTGATGGCAAGAGAAATCATCCTTGTAGTGTTGAAGCTGGCCTGTGGCTAGCGAATTTGCCAATTTGTCTGCCTATCGGCGACAACCCGGCAACCTTTAGGCTGGTTAATGTATGAAACCGATTGGGCGCTGCTGCCCCGCGGATTTGAGTCGGCACTCGGCCAGCAACGCCTCCGCAAGCTCGTCGGCACTGGCAAATGGCTTGAAACGACCTCGGCGCGCCACTGCCGCAAAGTCACCCGGGGTCAGATGCGCCTCACCTCGCAAGCGATTGGCTGCGCTGTGCTGCGGGTCTTTCAAGGCCAGCGCTTTCAAGTGTGCGGCAAACAACGCCTGGGCCTGGGCGGTGACAAGGTAGCCGAAATGTACCTTCAGATCGAAGCGCCGCAAGGAAGCCTCGTCCAGGTCTCGGATCAGGTTGGTCGAGGCAATGAACAGCCCTTGATAGCTCTCCATTTGCGTGAGCATTTCATTGACCGCGGTCACCTCCCAGCTCTGCCGCGCCTTGCGCCGGTCCTGCAAAAAACTGTCAACCTCATCGAGTAGTAGCACTGCGTCTTCCTGTTGTGCGCGCTCGAAGACGCCCGCCAGATTCTGCTCCGTCATACCGACATAGGGTGAAACCAGGTCGGAGACGCGCTTGACCATCAACGGCTTGCCCAGTTCTTGCGCCAGCCATTGGCCAAAGGCAGTTTTACCGGTGCCTGGCGGACCGTAGAAGCACAGGCGTGCCTGTGGATGGATACGTAGTCCGTCTACTAGGCCGTCAAGAGCATGATCTGCGTTGATCCATTGCGGAGAGTAGAAGGTGGGCAAGCTGCTACCGCCGTCATGTTGCAGCTTGTCGAGACCCTGTGCTTTCAAGGTTCCGTCGACGATGCAACGGATCGTCGTGTCCAGCGTCTTGCTCGCGCGGTTTCCTACGCTGCGGCCTACTCGTACGGCTCGCTCCAGCACCGCCGGTGTCACCTGTTCATGGGCACTGAGATGCTCTATCAACTGATCACTCAACTTGCCCCCGCCACACTCATGGAGCATCTGCTTGCGCTGCGCCAAGGACGGGTTGGGGATCTCGATCACCAGATCGAAGCGACGTATATGTGCAGTGTCGATAGCCTTAATGCTATTGCTCAACCAGAAACACGGCAGCGCATTCTCCTCCAGCATGCGATTGATCCAACCCTTCTGTGAGCGACTATGAGCGTCGGTGCTGGCGGTTTGAAAGATGTCTTCGATCTCATCCAGTACGAGCAGGGCCCGTTGCGAGCGCAGCACGCTATTGGCCGCGCGCAGGGAGCACAGACGCTGTTTTGCATGCACGGGGTCGCCATCGCTGTCCGTGCAGGCCACTTCATAAAGCGCGCTGTTCAGGCTCTTTGCGAGCAGTCGACTGAGCTGAGTCTTGCCGGTGCCTGGCGGACCATAAAGCAGAATGTTCACTCCTTGACGGCCCTGTGCCAAGGCTTTGGCCAAGTAGCGTTCGGCGATGTTCAGTGGCTGTTTGATGTGTCGGTAGTGCTCCAGGCTCAGGCTGCCTGGCGGACTCAGGCGAAAGGCATAAGCAAACAAATCCAGTGATGTGCCTTTGCTGAATCGCAGCAGGCCGGGAAGCTCCTGATTACTCACCGATAACATCGAACTCAGTGCTGTTGAGGCGCGGGAATTGCTCCCCACCTCCAGCAAGCCCGCCCGGATCAGGGGGCTATTACTCGCCAGGCAGGCCTCGACCTTGGGGAGTTGCAGACCTAACAATACCGCGAGGACTTTCATGGCGCGGTTGAATCCCACCATGCCCAACTGATCGGTAGCATCACAGAGCACCGGGTCGATATGCATCAGTACGCAGAAACCCAGTACCCGCAACTCTGCCTCTTCCAGCCCCAACAATGTCCCCAATGCCTCCAGATTGCGCCCCAGGCGATCCGGGTAAGGTGTATCCGGATTGCTTGCCTCGAAAGCGCGAGCGGCTCGACGGAGGGCCGACAAGGCCTGCGGTGGGCTGTACTCGTCTCGGTCTACCCATTTGGCCAGACCAACCTCACGGGCCAGATCATCATCGTTGAAGCCGTGTCGACTGATTAAATTCCGATGCCCCCCCAGGTCCAGCAGCAGTTGGTAACTCCACTTCAGCGAGAGTCCACAAGTGTCGGCAGCCCGGCGGCTGTCGTGGGCGAAGGGGGTGAGGCGGGTTCCCATGCTGAATGTCCTGATGCTGTGGAGATGACAGGATGGGCTGAGGGGTGGTCAGAATGTGTCGTGGTAGCTGAGGGCAGTGAAGATTCCGGCCCGACACAATCTGTCGTTCCTGAGTCTTAATCTGAAATCCACAAAATGAACCAGAGAGAGCGGCGATGCTAAAGAACGTACTAGCATCTGTGGGTTTGGTCGTGGTACTCAAAAAGAGCTTTGATCTTTACCAGAAGTACAAGCAGATGGAGCGAGAGAACGATGTCTGGCGCAAGGCCGCCAGTGGCAGGGATTGAATAACCCTGACACTCAGGACTGCACGACCGGATAGCAGGCATCACCCCAGAGCGTGTCGGGATTTTCCAGCATCAGATGGATGATCAAAGGCACGAGCTTGCTGAGTAGTTTGCCGCAATCGCGCAATTGTGGTCGGTTGATACTGCTATCCCAGGTCGCACCGCCATGCATGATTTGATTGCGCAAGGTGTAGATGCGATTGAAAAGTACCGCGAGTACATCGGCTGTATCTCGTTGTGCCAGGGCAGACTGCGCTCTGCGTCGGCCGTCGGCGAAACGCTCGCTCCATTGTTGTTCGGTAATCTTACCGTTTTGGTGATCCCAGAAACTCTGGAAAACGTATGGGTTATCCAGCAACACGCGGATGCTTCCCGAAAACTCGGACCAGACCAGTTTCTCTATCTGCCGTTCGCGATCCAGATCGCAAAGCTTGCGCAGAAAGGCTCGGAAGGTTTCCTGTTCGGATAGCCGGTAGTTCTCGTCGATGTCTGTTGCGTAAGCGGCGTTGAAGGCAATCCATAGGAACACGAAGCGACCGTCCGGATCGTCAGCTTGTTCGGCGCGTTGCAACCAGCTCAAGGATCGGTGCACACGCAATGTCAGGTTAACGTGATGGTTGTCGCGTTCAAGTCGGTGACGCGCCTTGAGGGTTTGGTAATCCATGAGATTGACTCTTCAGGAAAGATGGAGGGGGAGCTATGGATCGGGGCTACGCCAGGAAGCTGATGGGTTGTATCTGTTCATGCCGAAGCCTTACCCCAAGGGATATCTGGGGTAGGACTTCACGGTCAGATCAGGAAAACCACTGCTTCAAAGTTTCCTTCGCCTTGGTCACATGCTCTGCCTTGATATGGGTCGCGGTCGCGGCCAACGCTGCACATAACACGCCGATGTCGTCGGTGTAGCCTAGAATAGGTGTGATATCTGGGATGACGTCAATCGGCGAAATGAAGTAGCCAAGGGCGCCATAGATAGTGGTCTTCGCCCAGGTCGGGGTGTCAACGTCGGTTGCCGCGTAGTACATTTTCAGTGCTGGTTCCAGCGCGGACTCGCCTGCAGATTTTGCATAGGTTTTCACTTTTTCCCAGAATGAGTCGTCCGAGTATTCTTTTTCAAAGGCCTTGTCTGACATGTTGCGCTCGCTTGCGTTGTCGAAGTTTGTGTTGGGTCTGTGGCAGAGGTTGCGAGGCGACCGGTTTTTTCCCAGCGCTCGTGACCGTCCTCTAGGTCTGTGTTTCTTGTAGTTCTGCGGTCATGCGCACCGCGGTGCTGAAGTCTTCTAGCAACCGCCTGGACTCCTTGAGCCAGCTTTCCTGGGGCGCTGTGTCCAGCTTGCGGTCGAGTTTGGCAATAGGCTCTAGCATCCGTCCGTAGACATCCGTGCCGCCGATCTCCAGACAGTCGAGCCGCAGTCCGTTGACGGCAGTTTTTTGTGCGCGAATCCCATCGATGTCCGCTTGGATAGCATCGTCATACATGGTGAACACCTCCAGAAGTCGACCTTCAAGGTGTTGCCGCGCGTCGCCGGGCTGGTTGATACGGGAGAAATACTCCAACAACGGGACGTCCCGATAGGCAACTTCATTACGCAGAGTGGAGCTGTAAGCGCTAATCCCTACGACGCTGATACCTTCGCTGAACAACACTTCCTGCACTTCATCCATGATGTCCTCGATGTCGTCGTCGGGACGCAAGTCGGCTTTGGTCAGCACGACATACACCGAGCGTTGGTCCACGCCGATGTCCTGGATAAAGCTCAGGTCGGACACCGGTACGGTGCCGTTGGCGTCAAGGCCGATCAACCAGATGATCGCCTCGGACTGCTGGGCGAACTGGATAGCGGTCCCCCGGTCTCCCTGGCTATGTTCCGCGGCAGTGGCGGGTGGGTTGTAGCCCGGTGTGTCGATGAAGCAAATGTTGCTGAAGTACTCCGGGGCCATCTGCACGCCTACGCACATGAAGGGCATCAAGCTCTTCAAGTCGAAGCTGAACGAGTTGATAAAGGCATGGGAGATATTTTTGTAGAACGCGACATCCAGCTCTATATGGCCGCCGTTTGCCGAGTACCCGCGAATCATTCGCTGGTCAGTCGCCAACACATAGCTAGGGATCGCAGTGACAGGTTGCAAACCGACGGGCAGGCGCACCTCGGGATCGCGGATAAAGCTGTTGATGAACTCTGATTTACCGCTGCTGAAACCCCCGACAATCCCGACAATCGTCCGCTCGTGAACATCTGGGAAACCTACCAGCAACGCCAGTTCCTGCTCGATAGACTGGAGCATCTTGACCGCCTTGGCCTCCGCGCCCAAGGAGGACTCACTGTCGGCAAATGTCATGTAGTCGTTCGTCAGCAAATCTCTGAAACGAGCGAGCCCAGCGCTGTCGCGGGGGCGTGCGGCGAGCAGGCGCGAGATCAGTTGGAAGCGGGTCCAAGTGTCGCCGTGGCGTTGGTTCAAGACTTGGAACTCGTTTGCCAGTTGCGCGTGTTGCTGCAGCTCCTGGGTATGCGCCTGTTGCAACAGATCCAGTGCTTCGCCGCTGGCGTGCAGTTCGACGCGCGATTGTTCCAGCGTCTGCTGCACCTTGCCCAACTCGGCGACAGTGGACTCGTGGCGGGCGCTCAGTAGTTCATGTTGCAGGTTCAGGGTGGCGAGACGGGTCTTGAAGTCTAGGCAATCCTCGGTCAGTTCATCTGCGCGGTTTTTTTCAGTTTGTAGCGCCAGGCAGGTCTGATGTAGGTCCTGTTCGAGCGCTTCGCGTGCAGTCTCGATGCTGTTGCGCTCTTGGACCAGTTGTGCATGGCGTGTCGACAGGTTATCAAAACGCACTCGCGCTTGCTCCCGGTCCTGTTGCTGCTGGTCCAGCGCCTCGGTCAGGGACTGATGTACGCGTTGCAATGTCTGGTGGGTGTCGCTCAGTTCGGCGGCGGTGCTGGCCTGGTGCTCGGTCAGTTGGTCGTGCTTGACCGTCAGGGCTTCCAGGCGTGCCAGGGTCGACTGATAGTCGAGCATCAGTACCTGATGGCTACGATCCGCCGCCTGCAGTGTTTCGAGCACACTGTCGCGCAGCGCCTTTCGCCGCCAGACGAATAGCTGGCCGATCTTGTCCAGTTGCGCCAGCAACGCCGGTGCGAATAGTTCGGTGTTCATGCAGCCTCCAGTTCCTGGGCCATACGATTCAGTCGGTCCAGGGTCAGCAGCGCGTTCTCGACCTGCGCTTCCAGCTGGGCGATACGCTCGTGCATGTCGCTGAAAAACTGATCGCCGTAGGAAGGTGGCAGCTTGTCGGTGACATCATCCGTCAAATTCCGAATCTGACGCTTGGCTTGGCCCTTGAGCTCATCGAGCAGATGCCTGGCGTCATCGAGGAACTGGCGCGCCTCGTCGTTCAGCAGAATGCTCTTGGTCGTCTTGAGTTTGCGCAGTTCCTGGCTTTTGAGTTCGAACACCGGCAGTGTGAAACCCGCAACCAGCGCTTCGTTGGTGCTGATCACGAACCCAGCGTCGAGCTCGTCCCCCAAATGCTGTCGGGCGACTCTGGTCGACTCCCGTACCAGGTTTTCGCGGAATGCCTTAGTCAGGATTGCACTTGATTGCTTCAGGGTACTGCTCAACCCTTCAGCGAACTCTTCCAGCTCATTGCGCACTTGGCAGCAGTGCAATTTGAAGATCTTGTAGTGCTCGGTTTCGGTGCCGCCCCCCCAGGCCCAGTTGGCGAACCTGGCGGTCATGCTGTCGCGCACTACTTCCCTGGTCTTGGAGGTTTCTTCGGTGGCACCAGCGACGCCCTGGCGCGAGGCGGTATAGGCCGACTCAAGATCCCGGGTAAGGTCGCGCTTGAGTTGCTCGCGAAACTCGGTCAAGCATTTGCTCAGCATGCTGTCCAGTTCAAACTTCGCGACCTTCATCAGACTGCCGAGTTTGCGACGCTGAGACTTGAGGTCTTCGATATCGGCGTTGCGGACTTCCTGGCCCTTGGCGTGGGTGAAGGCCATCAGGTCGGCGCGGAAAGCTTCGAGGGCTGCCGACTTGGCACGCACCAGTTCGTCACGGCGTGTGGCGATGATCCGGTCTTTCTCTGTACGCACCGTGTCCAACGCCGCTCGCAGTCTGGCGGTGTTCGCCAGCAAGTCGAGGTTGCCACGGCAGCGTTCGGCATGGTCCGGGGTAAAAAAGTCAGCGTAGTTGCTACGCAGGTTATCCCAAGCTTTTTGCTCTGCACTGTCCCAGCCTTGCTGCTGGTCGAATCGCACCGATAGGCTGTGGCACATGCCAGAGGTGTACAGCACCTTACCGTTGCCTCCTTGAATCAGGTTGTCGAAGGTCGAGCCGATCTCCGGATGCTGGGCCTTCAAGCGTTGCAAGGTGTCCACCATGTGCACGCTGAGGGTCTGGGTGATCTTGTCGAGCGCTCCCTGAAGTGTTGGCTGACGGATGTCGCTGCCATACAGTTGGCTGTCGACCTGGCTAGCAATCAGTATCAGCTCCTGGACGCCTTCTTTCTTGGTGATGCGGCTCATCACCTCAATATCCTGCTCACTGAGAAACTGCCCGGACGGGCTGACGATAAACACCACGTCGCAGCTTTTCAGCAGAGCCGAGGTGCGCTCTTCACGTGATTGCACCGGGTCGTTGAGGCCCGGTGTGTCGATGATGCGCACGTTACGGAGTGAGTTCAGGGGTAGGGAGATATCGACGCTTTTGGTCAGCGGCATGTAATTGCCGCCCACTGCGACATAATCGCTCAGTAGCACCGCCAGGGCGGCGGCGTCCGGCGCATGTAAGCTGCGTATGCTTTCGAGTGCGCCAAGATCGACGTTGGATTGGCGGATGTGTTGCCACTGCTCGTGAGCCGCCACCAGCGTATGTTCGCCCATCAGCGCACGCCGCGCGCTCTTCTCGACGTCGCTGTAAAACCCCTCGTCTTCGATCAGGTGGCCGCTGCGCTGGCGCCGCTGGCGCAAGGCTTCCAGGGCCTTGGATTTTTGTTCCTGGTATCGCTGTTCATAGCGTTGGGCGTCCTGCTGGATGTTGTCTCGATCCGCCGCCGTGTAGAACTCCACGTTGGCACTGAACGTGTCGCCGTAGGTCAAGGTGGTCAGCGCGGCGGTCATGGGTGTCGCGGCCTTGGGGAGAATTGCGTGGCCGTCGAAGACCAGGGCATTGAGCAGCGACGATTTCCCAGCCTTGACGCGTCCCACGACGCCGATCTGCAGCAGGCGGTTCTCCTCGACCAGTTCGTCGAAGGCTTTGCTCAGTTCTTCAGGCCTGTCAATGGCATGCTTACGCAACAGCGGCGCCAGGTCTTTTGCCAGCTCCGAGTTATAGTTCTGCATCCAGAGATGGAGGCGTTGATTCAGTTCAAGAACATGTTGCGGGTTCATGATTGCACCTCGTAGAGGGCTTTTTTGGCCAGCACCTGTAGCTGTTCGCGGGCGCGCGTCAACAGCTCGATCTGCTGTTCTGCGGCGGCGGTATCGTCGTGACGCGTGGCGGTCATTTGGTCGATCAATGTTTGCTTTTGCGCGATCTCGCGCTCGAATTCACTGCTGATCTGGCTGACCATGGCGTCCATCTGCTCATTGAGCAGCGTGCGTAGGCGCTCGCGCATTTCACGCTTGACCGACGGAATTACCTCGTTGATCACCTTTTGGCGCAGTTGCTCGCGTTGTCGACCCTCGTTGAAAAACTCGAGGATGTTCGGCAGGAAAATGATTGCCAGCTCAATCACCGGGTTGACTATCGAGGTGGTGACAGCCAGCACTGTGGCTAATCTCTGGTACGTCACACGGGGAAGTGGCTTGCCATCCTCCCAGCCGGTCTCTTTTTTCAATTGTTCGAGCTCGCGGGCGTTACGCTCTGCCAGGGAGCCATTCCAGTGCCCCAAGGCTTGCTCGGTTTTTTCCAGTGTGCGGCTGATTTTGTCCGTGATCTGGCCGAGCCAGTTTTGTTCATTGTCAAACTGCCCCATGTCCTGGCCCAGCTCACCGATTGCCTGGGCAAAGTCGGCGACCACCGTGCGGCTGAGATTGTCCATCTGATCCTTGATCGTGCGCGTCATGGTGCCGCGGACGACTTCGGAAACTATGCGCGAAAAACCTTCCTGGTTTCTCGCCAGGCCTGCACTGACCAGCTCCGATTGCACATTGTCCAACTCATGACCGACGGCGCTCAGGCAATGCTCCACGGTCCGGTCCAACTGTTGGTCGCGCAAGTCTTCGAGAAGGTTATCTCGCTTGCGTGCTATCTGCCGTATGCCGTTGGCTAACTCGCTCAGGGTGTGTTCGTTTTCGGCTTTGCTTTTCTTCAGCGATGCAATTGACAGGTTGATCTGGTTGAGCAGCGAGTGGGTCACGTCCTTCAGGCGATCCTCGAACAACTGTCGGATGATCTGTTCCGGATTAAGATGGGTCAGGACTTCCTCGAAGCGGACATCCGCGTTGAGCCCCACGCGTATCAGGGGGCGGCTATCGACGAAGTTGATCCTGATCTGTTCATCCATCAGATCCGCCACGTCCTGTACTTGTTCGTCTGAACGCAGGTTGGTCTTGTTCAGCAGAAAGGTGAAATCCCGCTCGTAAGTCAGCAGGTCATCCAGTTGACGCAACATCGACTGAGTGATGTTGCCGTCTTCCACGCTGGTCACCACGATGAAGTGCACGCCACGGGGCAGGTAATACGCGATCGCTTTGTTGTGGTTGGCCAATGAGGAGCCGAAGCCCGGCATATCAACCAGCACCAGCGAGGGCGAAGCTTTGAGTCGCGGGTTATCCAGGTACAACTGAAGGTGAGTGAATTCGTTGGCGCGTGTCTTGATACCGGCAAGAGCGCTGACGTCCAGGCGTTCACTGCTGCCATCCAGGCGAATGGCCAGGAGATGCGGGTCATTGCTGTAGCGCAACTCAGTGGCCAACTCGGTTTCGGGAGTCAGGCCAATACCCAGGACGTTTTCCCCAAGAAAAGCATTCAGCAAGCTGCTCTTGCCCGCGCTGAACGCACCAATGACGGGGACTAGCAGTTCGGTATGTTCGATATCGTTCTGCAGCCGCGTCACCTCATCGGGCTGGATCGAGGTTTCTACAATGAGCGGCAAAATGGATTTCAGATAGTTGAGGTAAGTGCTTTGAGTTTTCAACATGATCGGTACGAATCCTTGCGTATATCAAAAAAGTTTATGGACATCGTTGTGGGTGAGGGGCTCCAGTCGTTTCACAACTTAAGCTCCCTCCATTCATAGCCGTTGTATTTCTCCCAGACTGCGCCGTTCTCAAAGTGCAGGTACACCCGCCACTCATCCGGATTGACCTGGATTTCTCCACCAATACGGGCGCAGTTACCGAACTCTGAGCATAGAAAGCTCTCCAGTTGCTGATAAAACGCATCGGGCAACCTGGAGCTGCCGGAGACGTAGCAAGACGATCCATTGGCAAAAAGGCTGCAGGGTTGAACGCTTGACCATAGCGTCGCCGTTGCCTGGTCTGGATGTTTCTTGCTCCAGTCCAGAGCGAATCTGTGTAGCAGGACATGCCAGTTTCCGTCGGCGTACTCACCTTCAATCCCCCACATGTCGATGGCCAGGAACAAGGTGGGCTGCTTCGAGCGTTTCTGCGACGGATAGAAGGACTCATGCATGGGAATATCTCTCGCTGGTTCAGAGGTAAAACAAGACGAGTAAATGTCGAACATGCCCACGACATATTGTGTCGCGCGCGACCTCTGGATCGTATGAGCCGCGGTGTGTAGTACTCACCGCGAAGTCAGCCGGGTTGTGGCCAGTCGTTCAGCGACAGGGCAGCGGGGTACGAGAAGAGAGATGAGGCGTGGATAAATCAGAATGGCCACAGACATTCGCAACTTCCTTGTGCGTGTAGGCGTGAGTGCCTGCGAGAGATCTACTGCACGATATCGGCATGGGGCAGACAAGCTTTAGTTGGGACTTGCAAGGTCGATCATGAAGTTCCCTGCGAAGCCGACGTGGACGAGATTATGGCATTTTGCTACCTTTAATGGCCATGCGCTAGCCCACATGCTGACTCGCTGCAAACGCAAAGGAAGCCTTTTATGAGCATGACCTGGGGACTCTCTGGTCCTGAGCAATTGGATGGCGAGAGACGCACCCGCACGCTTGATATTGGCGCCGCAGTGCGTGAGTACAACGAGCGCGCTGTCCCTGGCATGGGCGGCGTGTGGTACGCCAAACAGCTGTTCTTGGCGATGCTGGGTATCGCACTCGCGCAGAAGTTGCGCGAGCGCAAATCGAATGTCTCGAATATTGACGCGGCCAATGCCATTGAAGCGTTGGGCTGCTACTACGCGCTCAAACAGAACAATGGCCAGGGTGATGCCCGGGTGCGGGGTTCGGAAAAACTGCGCGGCAAGGCGAATTTCAACTTCAAGACACTGTGCAAGCCAGGGTTCTATGTCAGCCAACCGATGCGAATGGGGACCGGCCAGGCATTGTTGGCCCTGGGGCTGGTGCGCGCGCAGGGTGAGCGATTTAATGCCTTTGCCTGCACGGCCTTTGGTCATGAATTCGTTAACGCTTGCTGTGGGGATGACGGAGCGCTGTTAGAGGAGTTGGCGCAGTGGGCACAACGAGGCGATTCTGTAGATAGGTTGAAAGCCCCCGTTTCCGGGCTGCTCTCGCCTCTGCAAGTATTACCCGCACAGGCCCGTGCGCTGTTGTCTCGCCGCATCGATGCGGAGCTCTCGCCAGCTAGCGGTGGCTTGCGACGTGCAGCCATACGTGGCTGGGTACGGGCTCGTCACGCCAAACCGGAAGCCGTGTTCGATTGGGCCGAGCGACCCGATGAAATCGATCCCGAACACTGGAACGACTTGCATTATGGCGCTCTGTTTTTTCAAGTGCAGGATGCCGCCTACGACGTGCTGAACGCGGTGGAGCAGCACATGGCGGTGTTGAGCACGCAGCGGTTCGAGTTAGGGCGTGTCCTGCCCGAACGCATCTCGACGCACATCACCCATTTGCGCGAAATGGCCCGATTGTTTTTGGATAACCCTCAGCGGCAGCGAATCGATCCTGTCGCCTCGACCTTCTGCCATGAGTGTACGGATCCTGATAGTTCGAACCTGTTGGCCAGTCTGGTGAGCCGAGACGGTCGGGTTCTGCGTCTGCAAGGCAAGGACATTCTGCCTGGCGGTGCGTTCCAGCATCAGGTTTTGGAGGTCGATATTGGCCAGGCTGTTATCGAGGCCCAAGCCGCTCTGCCAGCCTGGATTTCCCATCGCGTAGGTCGCTTGCATCGACTTGACCTGGATCTCCAGGGTCAATTGAGCGCCTGGCTCACCCCGGCTCCAGCAGTAGCCATTGAAGAGGTAAGTCTATGAGTCATGCTCCTGCCTCTCTGGCCCAACACTTCGAAACGCCGGACGGTTTTACTGGCCACTTCGGTTGGCTGTGCGGCTTTTCGGCTGACGACAGGTTTCTCAACGATGCGCTTGAGCGTTTCAGCCATCAGCAAGCCAATCAGCGTGCCTATGCCGGGGAAACGCTATTGGCACTGATGCTGGACCCGCGCGCGATCCAGATTACCCCGGTCGAAGTGCCGGGCCTGTTGCATTTACCTTGGGCGAAAGCCGATTTGCCATTCAACCTGATGCACGCCAAGGTCGCGGTGCTGGGTTACCGCAGCACTAACAAGAGCGACGCCTGGTGTTTGCGTTTGCTTGTGTCCACCGGCAACTGGACCCGGCAGACATTAGAGCAGAGCCTTGACCTGATCTGGCGCCTGGACGTGTGCAGCGACGAACTAGTAGTACCCACCGAGGCAACGCAGCAGGTCCGGACAGATATCTGCAGTGCCTGGAGTTTACTGCTGTGGCTGCGTGAGCATTACGACGACCGTGCGCTGCTTGCCAATCCGCTGACAGCCAAGGCCGTGGCGGATATGGATGCGATCCTGCTCAAACAGGTCAAGCCGAAAGCTTCCGGATTGAACGCGCGTTTCTTCGATAACCGAAAAGCGTCGCTGCTCGCCCAACTGCCAGCCAGAGTCGTTTATGCCTCGGGTCGAGAAACGGCGCGTAACTACTTGGCCATGGGCTCGGGTTTTTATGAGTCTTCAATGCCCGGTGAGCATGCATCGGTCCCGTTGAGCATCATCAGGCGCTTGCGCGGTGAAGAAGGAGAACCGCGTCTGCTGACGGCGACCAGCACCGTAGATCTGTTTGTCAACGAGGCGAGCTGCCAGGGCATTGCAGCGGCAGCCGCGAACTTGACGGCTGCCAGCGTCAGCGTACGACCTGCGGCTCAGCCGGCCTACTTTCCTGACGTGCAAAAACGCACCTTGCATGCCAAATTCATTTTCAGCGCCAGCGAGACCGGGCATTCGGAAAAAACAGCCAGCCCATGGCTGTACCTTGGCTCGGGCAATCTTACCCGGCAAGGCTTCACCCTGAAGATGGGGCGATCGACGGGCAACCTTGAGGCCGGGGTGGTATTCGCTCCGACGCCTTTGAACTGGTACCCGGCAAAATCGGGGGGAACTGATCCCGAATCGATTGGCTATTACCTGCCGATTCAGTGGGAGCAGGAATGCGTCCCTGAGACGCTGCAGCAAGGCAAGGATCTTGAGGTGGGGAGCGAGGTGTTCAGCGCAGCGCCCGTGGCTTACTTGATGTGGCGGGACACGGATACACCAGAGCAAAGCTGGTTGAGCGCCGATGATCGCTCTCGGGGCGATTACTCAGTGCTGGATACGTCGCGACAGCCTTGTGCATATGTTGAGGGTCAAGGCTTCGCCTGGTGCGGACCACGACCGCGGCAGGTGGTTGTCAGCTGGCAAGATGCGGGTACAACGCATGTTATGACGGTGCCAGTGCTGGATGGGTTTGGCCGGTTGGCTGCCACCGAGCTGCCAGAAATCAGCCTGGAGGATGCGTGGATGCAACTCGATAGTTTTCCACAGTCGCCCAGTGAAGAAGAACTGCCCGACGCGTTCGACGATAGCAAGCGCTCTGCCGACAAACAGGGAGCCATTGCGCCAGGAAAAGAAGCGGCGCGTTACCCGATCCGGCAAATTATGGAACTGATCGAAGGCATCGCAGCGAAACAAACTGCTCTGGAGCCTCGGGATTGGCCGGTGTGGTGCGCCCGACTGGAGCAATCACTTATTCAGGCCGCCGGTTGCGGGTTGTTGCAGCAGTTTCTGACACTCGAAATCAACCCCATTCATGCCTTGCGCCAACCTGCGTTCAGGCCTTGTTTTGCCGAGACAGCGGACCATCCGGAAGGGAAGCGCTACGAAACCGCACTGAGCAATATCGAGGCCCACTGGAAACTCGACACCTCACATCCCCTTGGGGTCCTGCCATGAAGCGGATAGCCTTCAGTTGGGCAGCCGTTGCGGCCTCACTGCGCGAACGGGCGATGCAACAGCAACAAGTCGCAGATGACGCGGGTGAGGCGGCTGCGCACCTGAATCCAGGCCAGCGAGCCAGCCTGCATGCGTTGGCCGATCGTATTGGCGAACACGGGGTAGTGCTGGCCGATGAAGTGGGTATGGGCAAGACCCGTATCGCTGTCGAGCTGATTCGCGCAGTCAAGGACGCTGGCGGTCGAACCGCCGTCATCGCCCCGCCAGGGCTGGGCTATCAGTGGCAGGCCGAGTTGAAACTGGGAGGCGTTACAACTCCCGCTATGTTGCGTGGTCTGCACGGCTACTTTGAAGCCAGAAGTGCCGAAGAGGTTCTTGATAAAAAGCCATGGTTTCAGGAGCCAATCCTGGTGCTGTCCCATACCTTTGCCAACTGGCGTATGGGCGAGAATGCAACGCGCTGGCGCAGAGAGTTGGTGCCGGAAGTCTTCGCACGCTGGCGCAAGGAGGCAGGTTTCAAGTATCCAAATGGCTACCACCTGTCAGGCTCTTATGATGAAAGGGTCAAGCGAGCCGCTGCCAGCATTGTTGCGCGTATCAGCGAAGACGCCGCGCACCCCGCTTACACCTGGTTGACTGACGTCACGACCGGGCATTTCTGGCCAAACCCCGATACTCACACCAATTACCGCCGCGGTACTCCTCATCGGAGTTGGCTTGAGCAGGTGGTCGGGTTTGGCCTGGGCTCCTTCGACCTGCTGGTGATCGACGAGGCCCACAAAAGTCGCGGCACCGACAGCGGCCTGAGCCGGTTGCTCGGTAACCTGGTGCAGGGAACTCAGCACAGCCGTCGCTTGTGCATGACAGCGACTCCTGTGGAGCTGGATGCCGAGCAATGGCGGCAAACCTTCGAACGGCTTGGTCTCGACGAAAAAGTGCGCGATCAACTTCAGCCTGTGATCAACGACTTTGCGCAGGCCATCCGTCATCTACGAGCTCATTGGCGTTCCAGCGACACGGCCCGTCAACAATATCAGGCTGCAGCGAGTGCCTTTCAATCGACGTTGAGCCCCTATCTGCTGCGCCGGGATAAACGTGAAGACGCCGACGTTTCACGCTTCGCCCAAGAAACTCAAGGGGAAAGCTATCGCAACACCCAAAAGCCCGTCATTGTGGATGTACGCACGCTGAAGTTACCTTGGCGACAGGCTGTGTGCGCAACCGAGGCGCTGTCCGTGGCCTCGCGACTGGACGAAAACTCAACGGCCAAACGCTTGCGATTGACCCTAGCCAATGGGCATGGCATCGCTGACCTTCTGGCGCAAATTAATGAACCAGCGGGGCCTTCTGCCCTGCCGAATGACGGACAGTCCAGCGCGGTCGATGACAAGCGCCAGCAACGCGTGCAGTGGTGGTTGAAGACGGCTGCTCAGGCGTTTCAGAATCCCCACCACTTGTTCGAGCACCCAGCAATCCTGGCCACCATCACGGCCATCGAAGCCGCACACGAACAAGAGGAAAAGGTGCTGGTGTTCGGCCGTTTCACCGCACCCATGCGGGCCTTGGTCCGGCTGCTGAACGCGCGTGAAATGCTACGTAGCCTTGAGGCCGGCCGTTACTGGCCGCAGAGCGTAATCCATGCTCGTGCCGACGAGTCCGATGACCATTCGGAATGGGTAGCAGTGGAGATTGCGCACCGTCAGCTGAATTGCCGGCTGAAACTCAGCTCCATCCCTGAGTTGCTGGCCAATCAATACAGCACCCACAGCACACGTCGTGAGCAGCTACGCCGGCGTCTGCTCGGCTGGTTGGATGCGGGCCTCCCCGAACATGAGCAGGTATCCCGCGCAATGTTCAAACGCCTTCAGGAGGCTGAGCTCAACAAGGATCTGGTGGGCACCGCCGAGAAACATCCCGTAGCGCTGTTTACCCGGGCGATCCTCGACTTCACTGGCGGGGACGTCGAACATCTGACGCCTGAGCAAGCGTGCACCGCCTTTTGCCAACTGCTGAGCGCTGCCGGCGACCAGCACACGGACGACAATCCCCACACACCGGATACCGGCGAAATTGCGTTGCAATGGGAACTGCTACTCGCCCGTCTACAGCCTGAGTTTGCCCACCAGGAGGGAGGTTTCGCTCGCCTGATGTACGGCGGCACTGAACAATCTACCCGCCGCTTGTTGCAACTGGCCTTCAACCGCCCGAATAGCTTTCCCCGTGTTCTCGTAGCCCAATCTACCGTCGGCCGCGAAGGCCTCAACCTGCATCTGGCATGCAAGACCGTCATCCTCATGCACCCGGAGTGGAATCCCGGGGTGGTCGAACAACAGATAGGCCGAGTCGATCGTGTGGGCAGTCATTGGAGCCGCCGGTTGGGTGAGGCGCTGGAACGGGGGAGTCCAGCTTCAGAGCTGCCGCGTATTGATGTGCATCCGGTGATCTTTCGAGGGACTTACGACGAGCATAACTGGAAGGTTCTGTTGGAGCGTTGGGATGACCTGCGTGCTCAGTTACATGGAGAAGTGATCCCTGCTCGAGAGGCTGAGGGGGATTTGGCGTACCAGAAGGTGTTAGAGAAACTGCAGGCAAGTGCGCCTAGCTTTTCGCCTTCGCGGCGATAAACGCAGGTAAAACGGAGATTGTCACCGCGGCGATGTGTTGATCGAGTTCCTCGCTCGAATGCGCGTCAGTTTAGGTCCCTCTTCTATAGAACTATCCTGGCTTTGGAAAGAGGAGGGCTTAAATTATTAACTAGTTCGAGCATGATAAGGAACATTAGATTCAAGTGATGCCGTCATGAGTAAGTCCAAGAGTAATCATGGCTCGAAAAAAATACTGGGCGAAGTTGGGTTTTTGACTCGAGGCGCTCAAACTCGTGACTGAAACTCAAACGAAGCATGTGGATACCAATGAAAAAGTTTTTTTGGAGTTCCGGGATGAACGAGCTGCTATAGCGTCTGGAGGAATAATAGCGTGGAGGTTGGAAACAAAGCTTACCGCGCAGGGGGCAGGGTGGGTCGATAATATTGTCAATCGTTTACCCCTTCAACAGCAACGACGCGTCGAAGAGAAGCGAATCCGATCTATGAAGAGGCTTGACCTAGCTGCCGTCCTTCGCGTGCCTGATTAGAGGTGGAGCGCCAGTGTCGAGCGTTTCACGAGAGAGGCGCGAAACTGCATCAAGGAGTTGCGGAGCATTCGTAATCAGTTGGTTCACGCACCAGCAGGGGGGTGAGTGTTTGAGGGAAGAGCTTCTTAATAAACTTTTGGTAAATATGCGAGTTTGTGACTGTTTTGATCGCTTTGAATTAGTTTTAAACTTTTTAGCCGCAGGCTTTTGGGTGTAAAATAAGGTGATGCCATGCTGTTGGAGGCGGTCACTCTTGCGCGGTATATATGTCGGTTGAAATTTGCTGCGGGCATGTTGCTGTGCATTAGCGGTATCAGATGAAGGTAAATGAGTCGGCTGCTATTGCTTAGTTGCTTTAAATTAAATCTGCTATCTTTGCATTTTAAGAAAAAATAAAGGCACGAAAAACTCCGTGCCTTTACGTTAGTTGATACCAATCGGTTTGTCATTTTTGTCATAGCAAATCGGGTGCTCACAATACCCACCCGCATTGAGTACTTCTAGTTCATAAACCGCTGGCAGGTATTGCTTTAGCTCAGACTTTGCTACTTTCTTCCCATTTATGGTGCACTCATCGTCTGCACGCGGGTTGCACCAAGCTTCTTTTACTTCGATGATTTTTGTGGGTTTTGTCATTGGTGTCTTTTCGACCTGTGGCACCTCATCGACTGACGAATCACTCGTCGCATCCAACGAGTAGGCAGCAATAGCGTCTTTTGCGCTCGTTTTGCTGATGCCGTGATCAAGAAAGAAGTCCTGAAGTGTTGTACGGGCTTGAGCGTAGGTAACCTCTTTCCCCTTTTTATTTGGCCCGCCATCCATACGATAGGCAATCGGATAACCATCCTCACTTTCATAGATGTAATAGTAAATGGAGAGACTAAAGCGGAGATCTTGGCCGTACATTCCATAGATACCTGAGCCATTGGATGCACGGCAAGTGCCTCGTACACATTTGCCGCTGATATGGTTGCTGAGAGTAACGTTACGCTGTTGCTGTGCATTCCACTGTGTAATATTCCTTGGAAGGGCATACCAAGTGCAACGGTAAAATTTTGCTCCAAACTGATTTTTAGCCTCTGCACACGGAATAGCATAAGGTAAATCGTTCATGCTTTGTTCATTTGGTAGCATGGGCGGATACATGTACCCGTAGTCAACTTCTGCTTGGGCGTTTACAGAGAGTGCGAACGAAATAAGGCTGGCTGTTTTTAGTATGACAGATTTTGTATTCAATTTATTAAGCTCTGAAGTGTGCGCAGGAGTGGAGTTTGATTTCGTCGGCTGCTATTTCTTGTAGATGACTTTTAGTTTTTTATTGGCGTAGTCTTTTATGATTTCGTAGTCGGGATTGTAAGTTGCTAGAGTGTGGCCAGCGCTGGCCACAGTAGCCGTGGCGGCTAAGACGGCGCCGACAGGTAGAGAAGATATTCCAATTATAGTGCCCAGAATGCCGCCTTGAGCTATAGCACCTTTAATATCGATTTTTACCCGACACTTTAAATCTAAGCTTTCTATCTTTTTTTCGACAATTATCACGCTTTTAGTAAATTGGCTTCGCAAGCCTACAATCTCAAAAGATTTTTTGGCTTTTAGAAGGGTTTCTATTTGAAATTCATTCAATCCATTTACTGTTGGTAGAGACATATTTCAAATTCTCCGTATTGGGGGGTAGGAAGGCCTTCTGCTAGCTCTACTCAGAGTCACAGAAATATTAAAAAAGGGTCGTAAATACCGTGGTCGTGAAAGCATCATAGCGCGACGATTTTCGACATGGCAAGAATCTCTGCAAACCACGATAAAGACGGTGACCTGGTAGCGCTTGGTGCGGTAGTACGTGCGCGACGACTAGGACATATGCTGTCGCAAGAAGCCTTGGCAGATGCTGCTGGGATTGATCGTTCCCACATGGGGAAAATTGAGCGGGGAGAGAGAAATGTTACTTTTTTGAACATTCTCCGAATTGCAACGGCGTTGCAATGTAAGCCGTCAGATTTGCTTTTCGAAGCAGGTTTGTGATTTCGTCATATGGTTGCGGACATAAAAACTCCCGTTGAGCTCGGTGCTGAACGGGCGTTATGGTTGGAGGGGAGAAGGCATTTCAGGTCGCGAGTTGCAGGGCTGCCTCCAATGCCCTTTGCTTGATTTGCGCCCCCTGGCCGAACCAAGCGGAGTCCATGCGGTACTCGGTGCTACGTGCTCTGCGCTCGTGGTCGACATACTCGGTCACGGCGTTCAGCAGACCCCAGGCAGTGCCTTGCGCCGACTCAAGCGTTGCGCCACGACCGAGTCCCTCGTACAGGCTTTGTACCTTGCGCAGGGCGCGTTCGTTGGGCAGGACTTCAGGTAATTTGCTATTGGGCGTTACGTCACACAGTACGTTCATGAAGAACCCCATTGCCTCATGCCACTGGACTTTACGCTCGGCCAGCACGCGCATGCGATACATGAACTCGTTCCATTGCGAGACTGCTACACCCAACTGCTTTTTGACGACCCGAGCATCGAAGCGGGTGCTATGCGGCACCTTGATTGCGCGAGTGGTGCCATCCAGTGCGATGGTCAAAGTGTTGTTGCAGACCACGCGAACGCTGGTCGGCGTGGCCGTGGTGGCGAGCGTGCCGTCACAGGAGGTCGCGAGCAACAAATAGCCATTGACTTGATCATTGCCCTTCAATGCGGTGTTTTGTCCCGTTCGCGCTAGCGCCCAGAACTTACGACCGCCTTTGAGCACTCCAGCGGTTTCCAGCTCATAGCCGGACACTTCAGTCAGGTCTCGGTAAAATTCCAAGACTTCGCGGGGCTGGACCACTTGGTAGCGTTGAGATACTACTGATAGTGGGGCTTTGGAGTCAGAACGAAAGAGCACCTTCTGTTCTGCAAACGAATGAATGGTGCCCAGGTGTCCGATGGCGTCAGCTTTGAAGTGAACCGGACTTTCCTGAATCTGCCAATCCATGCCGGCTTCACGCTGCCAGATTTCCAAAGGTTGTTTTGGTGAAAGGGCAGAGCCGAGACCGTGCCATGGTGCTTGTCCGACGTAGGCCATTGTTTCGATAAGGTGAGCCATGATTACTTTTCCTTGGGGGGCTAGCCGGCATAAGCTCCACGCATCGCGTAGTACCGTCCGGGCGGAGATAAAAAGAGGGGGAGGAGTAAGGGGGTTAAACCGGTATATTGAAGCGATGCCCACAGATCAGGCAGAGGTTGTGGGCGAGTACATGGCGATCTAGCGACTCACCAAATTGGGCGCCGAGCGCACAGCCGCCGACAGCGCCGGCCAAGCCACCGAGGATTGCGCCTGATACCGAGCCGAGGGTTATGCCGACAGGACCGGCCATAGCGCCGATGAGCGCACCTGCCTGACTGCCTGCAAGTGCGGCGCTGGCGCCACGAGCAGCGCCGCCTAGGGTGCCAATGGCCGCGCTAATTTTCATAGCCTGATGGAGTGAGGCGATTTTAGGTGAGTTACAGCGAGGGCACTGCAATGACATGGTTTGAAACTCCATGGTGGGGATGTCATTACGGTGATGTGTGACTGAATTATTTTTCAATTGAATCGAGCGGCATTGCGCCATTCATTTCATCCTACGAGGGTCCAGAAATTACTCAGCAGTGGTTGATCCATGCACCTTGAGGGTTACATAGTCGGCCCAATCAGCCATCAGTACACGGCGCTTTTCCAGCAAATCGCTGCGCCAGTAAGCGGCCTCGGCACCGTTAGCGACAACGTGAGCCAAAGCCATCTCGCAGACTTCGCGTGCATGGGGCGTACATTCAGCAGCCCAGTCCCTAAATGTGCTGCGAAACCCGTGAGCAGTAATAACCCTGTCATTGCTATCTCGCCAGCCCCTGCCACCATCATCCAGGTCTTTTTGGTCCATGCGACGCAAGGTCATTAACATAGCCATATTGCTAATGGGTCGACCTTTACGAGCCCCTGGAAACAGCAATGAGCTACCTTTGATTCGTGGGAGAGTTTCGAGCAGTGCGATTAGCGCATCAGACAGCGGCACGGTATGAGTTTTCCCCGCCTTCATTCGTATCGCCGGAATCGTCCATAGCTTGGTTTTCAAATCAACCTCACTCCAGTCAGCCTCAAGAACCTCACTGGTTCGGCAGGCAGTGAGGATAGTCATTTTGAGTGCGCAGGCGGATTGTCCTTCGACACTTTCAAGTGCCTGTATGAAGCGAGCCAATTCCGAGTAGGGTAATGCCGGGTGGTTTTGGGTACGTTTGGCCTTGGAACTCGGCGGCAACAACTTGTCGAGGTGTCCACGCCAGCGTGCTGGGTTTTCACCGTCTCGTAGTCCACGCGCTTTGGCGGCATCGAGCACTAGTTCGATTCTGTTGCGAACCCTGCTAGCTGTTTCGGCTTTGCTGCCCCAGATGGGTTTTAGAATATCAAGGATGTTCTCGGTGGTGATCTGGTTGGTGGCGAGGTCACCGATGACGGGAGCGGCGTAAGTAGCTAGTGTGTTAGTCCACTGCTGGGCGTGTTTGACGTTTTTCCAGCCAGCACGATGAGCCTCTATGTAATCGACTGACACGTCCTGGAACGTGATGGACCTGTTTTTACGTTGCTGCTCAGCGGCCACCTGTGCCGCTCGTTCATTGTCACGAGCCTGTAAGGGGTCAATACCATCGCGCAGTAAACGGCGCTTGTCGCTGCTGTTTTGTCGAGCCTCCTTTAGGCCGATTGCAGGATAGGTGCCTAACCCCATCTCCCTGCGCTTTCCGGAGAGCTGGAAGCGCAATACCCAGTATTTCTTCCCATTGGGCTTGATCAGGAGACGTAGGCCATCTCCGTCCTCGTAGGTACCCGGGGTCGTCAGATTTTCAATTTGCTTAGCGGTCAGCTTTCCCATGGGAATATCCTTTAACTATATTGTTCCCCCATTTGTTCCCCCACAAAGGCTAGGAAGGTGGCGAATTTTGGTGGATGTCTTGAGACGATGATAGGCTTAAAAGTGCCTAAATATAAAGGGTTGTAAGGCTTATTGAGTTTCTGGTGGACTTTAATTTGGCGGACTATCTCTCCGCCATTACATAGAGAAAGCCCCGTAGCTGAATAAGCTGCGGGGCTTTTTCGTTTCCAGCCTTTATCTACGACTGCTTCAGTGATTTTTTCCAGTCCTGCCTAGCGCTGATCAAGGCGCTCAGACGCTTTGCGATAAGCCTGATCTCGTTCACGTTTATCAATAGCGACCACGAACACGGTAACTTCCTGATCTATCACTTGATAGACCAGCCTGTACCCGCTACTACGCAGTTTGATCTTGTAGCAGTCAGGCAGGCCATGTAGGCGGTTAGCCTCAATACGTGGGTTGTTCAGGATTTCCATCAGCTTCTTCTTGAGTTGCTGACGGAGGGTGTCGCCGAGTTTCTGCCATTCCTTCAATGCACGCGCATCAAAATCAAGGCTATAGGTCATCCAAAGAAACCCTCACGCGTTGAGGCGACGCAAGGCGCTCACGTACGGTCGCCATCAAGGCTTCATCCTCTTCAGTCATGAGGACAGGCTTAAATGGCAACTGGCCGCGTTCGGCAACATATTGCAACGCCTGACGTATCAGTTCGGAAGGGGTGACACCGAGTTTCTCCAACTCAAGGTAGGCGCGAGCTTTCAGGTCGTCATCGATACGGATGTTGATAGATGCCAAGGGATAGCTCCTTGTGTAATGACGTTGGTCATTACATTGGGGCAACCGGGTTTCATTGGCAAGTCTGTCTGGACATACGGCAGCCGCTCTCATCTGTTGATCCTACTTCTTGGCCGTCGGCTTTGCCGGGCGCTTTTTATCGGTTTCCTTCACTGTTTCCCTTGGTCTTTTCTTCGCCTCTTGCTCGGTTACGTATTCACCTGTGACCGCATCGCGATATCTCGTTGGCATTTCAGAACCCTTGACAGTATGTCGCCACGGCGGCGAGCTTTTTGAGACTAACTCGCAGGCTTATGCACACAAGGTTCCCGGTGGGGATTCTGGTTACCAAGCTTTTCCGAAACAGGTGCTTACGTTGTGCCGGTTCGACAGTTTTCCAGCAGGGTTGCGTTGGCTGGGGCAGGGCGCTAACCTTTCGCCGTCGCCCTCATGGCGACCGGTTTTGACAGACTGATTTACAGGTGTACGACCTCCATGCGATTACAGGCTTTTCTGCTGTGACGTCGTTTTATGGCGGCTGTGCGTGGGGCATCTTCGGGTGCGCCGGGTCCTGTATACCGGTCTGTCAACCCGCGCATAGCTGCCACCTGATTCTGTTTGACAGCGGGATGTGGCAGCTCCCATTGCATACAGGAGCTACACAATGAGCAATCTCGATTCTGATTCCGAATTTTCCCCTCGCAAAATATTCCATGTAGGTGCAGATGTCGGCACCGAAGAAGCCCTCACCAACGCCACCGAAATCCTCTCATCCGCCCTTCAAACCGCCTACCAATGCGCCGAAGATCCAGACAGCACGCAGTCGCCCGTGATCATGGCCCTGGCTCAATTGATCGAAAACGCGCAAATGTTAGTGGATGCCGTTCTCGAGCGTGATTTCCCCACGGCCAAATAAATACCTGCTCCCTGAAACGAAAAAAGCCTGCTGAACTCAGCGCTCAGCAGGCTTTTTTGCGAAATGCAGTCTGGTCAGGCGGGCTGTGCCACCAGGTTATTACTGACCTTGCGCCCCAACACCAGCACCGTCACAAACCCACACCCCACCAGTACCGTGGCCAGGCTCAACAACACCGAGCTGCCCAGTTGGTCGACAATGCGCCCGCCAAAGAACGAACCCAAGGCAATGATCACTTGAAACAGCGCCACGAACAGTGGCATGCCGCGCTCTACATCCTTGGGCGCCACCACAAACATCCAGATACTGGCGCAGGCGGGGAAGGCGCCGAAGGCGAAGCCCCAGAGTGCAATCAGCATCGAGGCGCCGGACAGCCCGGTGGCGAAGTAGGGAAACAGTGCGGTGCTGGTGCCGATCATCAGTGCCACCAGCAACAGGGTGTGACGCACACTTCGGTTGGCGGCGAAACCGGCAAAAACATTACCCATTACCCCGGCTACGCCATAAAGCAGCAGCAACGAGCCAATCGTCGGGCCGTCAAAGCCTGAGCTGTTTTTGAAGAAAGGCGCGACATAGGTGTACGCAGCAAAGTGCGCCAGGCCGATCAGCAATACAGCGATCAAGCCGACTCGCGCCTGTGGGTTGATAAACAACGCGGGCAAGTCACGAATCTCAATGGCCTTTTCCGGGGTCAGTCGTGGCAGCAGGAAAATCTGCGCCAACAGCACCGGAATACCCACCAGCGCAGTAACCAGGAAGGTCATGCGCCAGCTCATCAGGCCGCTGAGCCATGTACCCACCGGCACGCCCAAGACGGTGGCCAGGGTCACGCCCATCATGATGATCGAGGTGGCTTTCGCAACCCCAACGCCCTTGGGCGCCAGCCGCCCGCTGAGGGCAATGGCTGTGGCCCAGAAGCCGCCGATACTGATGCCGAGCAATACGCGGCCGAACAGTAGCAGGCTGAAATCGGTGGCAAAGGCCACCACCGAGTTGGCGATGATCATCACCAGTGTCAGGCCGATCAGCAGGTAGCGACGGTCCATGGCACCAATGCTGACCGACAGAAACGGCGCGGCGAGGGCGGCCATGATGCCGGGCAATGTGACCATCAACCCGGCGTGACCGGCACTGATGCCCAGGTCGCTGGCGACGTCGTTGAGTACGCCCACCGGCAGAAATTCACTGGTCACCAGGGCGAAGGCACCCACGGCGACCGAAAGAATCGCCAGCCACTGCTGTTTGACGCTTTGTTGATTATGTTCGGGAAGCCCGCTAGGGGCCTGGCTCGCGCTTGGCATGGGATTGGGTTCCGGGAGGAATATCGCCTGAAGCCAGGCGGGGGGGGAATTTGGAGCGATTATAGGAATCAGTGGCGGCAATCGTTCAGACGCTCGTTTCGATAGTAATCATCAGTGCTATCGATGTGAGATTTTAAAGAGCCTTGAATCTGCCGCACAAACGAAAAAGCCCGTCGCTGAGTCAACTCCGGGCTTTTCCGGGTATGACGATGTTTAAGGCGCAGCGGTGGAGTCTTATTTTAGCTAGCCAACGCATTCAGTACATGGACTGGGTCATTATGGATAGCTTTCAACAATGCCTTTGCTGGTCCGGTAGGCTCACGACGACCCTGCTCCCAGTTCCGTAACGTGCCAAGTTGCACATCAATCAGCGCTGCGAATTTAGCCTGGGTTAGCCCTGTCGCCTTACGGATCTCTTTGACTCGCATAGAATCAACATGGAACTCACGAGAAGGTTCGCGTTCTCCGCGCAGGATCTCGTTCATCTCTTGAACGCTTTCCATCAGTTCATCAAAAAATCTGCTCATAGCTATCTCCAGTGCTCAATCGCAGCCTTCAGTGACTTGCGCTCTACGGCAGTCAAGTCCTGCTGTTCATTTTTGGGATAGATCATCAGTAAAACAATCTGTGATGCCGAGACGAAATGGTAATAGATCACCCGCGCCCCGCCTCGTTTGCCATGGCCTTTGGCTGCTACTCGTATCTTGCGAACTCCACCCGTACCCTCAATCACATCGCCAGCAGAAGGGTTGACTACCAGCACGTTCTGAAGAGCCATGTAGGCATCCTCGTCGATCAATTCTTTAACGCGACGGGTGAAGACTGACGTCTCTATGAAAATCATCGCTAATGTACGCCATTGGCTTAGTTGGCTGCAATCCTAGCCGTGTGTGCTTCGACGTGCATTCAGTGAGTTGTAACTGCTTTTTGACACGCAGGATGTGGTCAATTATACGTCGGCCAACCGCCCCAAAAGACACTCAATAAACACCCCCTCCGCCCGACTCATCTTCTGCTCCCGGTTCCACAACAGATGAATATTCACATCCGCAATCCCCTCATCCGGCGGCAACCGCCACAGCAGCCCGTTTTTCACATCGTCCGCCACCACATGAGTCGGTAAGCAACCCAAACCAAACCCGGCAATCACCAAACGCCGCACTTCTTCCAGGCTGGAGGATGACGCCACGATCCGCCCACCGAAGCCTTGCTGATCACGGAAAATCGTCAGCGGCGAGAGCATTCCGCCAATCTGGTCACTGGTAAAACTCACGAAGTTTTCTGACTGCAAGTCCCCCTCGGCCAGGTTTGTGCGCCCGAACAATGGGTGGTGTTTGCCGCAAAAAAAAGCGTAACGCTGACGCAAAAATAGATGCTGTTCCAGGCGCGGTTGCGGCCTGCGATTGAGGCTGAGCCCCAGGGTCGCGGTTTTTTCCAGCAGGGCGGCGACGATGTCGGAGCTGCGCATCACTTCGACTTCCAGATCGACCCGCGGATGTTCACGATGAAAGCCTGCGAGAAAGTCATCGAAGGTGTCGGAATTAATCCGGCTGATCATCAGCAAGCGCACCTTGCCGATCACTTCATCACCGGGCTTTTGCACGGCGTTGCTCATCTGCGACACCTGGCCGTACATCTCGCCGGCGATCGCGAAGATCTGTTCACCGGCCTCGGTGAGCACGAAGCGCGGGCCACGGCGCACGATGAGCTGGCAGTCGAGTTGCTCTTCCAGACGCTTGAGCGCCTGGCTGATGGCCGGTTGCGTCAGGTGCAGGCGCGCGGCGGCGCGGCTGATGCTCAGTTCCTGGCCGATCACGCGAAAGGTGCGCAGCAGGTTCCAGTCCAGGCGGTCGTTGAGCAGCGGATGAATATCGCGACGGGATTCGGGCATGGCATCGCTCGATAATAAGCAGGATTTATAATCAAGATAATAAATAGAAAATTGACTAATCATAGCCTGGAGCCGAAAAATCAGGCTTAACAAGCGCCACCAGAGCGCACCGGTTCGACCTTCTCCTGCCAAAAAAACAACCAAAGGAGCCAGCCCCATGAAGCCTTCCGCTTCGCCGCAGCCTCGCCGTGCCGCGGCCGCCGCTTTTATCGGCACGATGATCGAGTGGTATGACTTTTACATCTATGCCACCGCTGCGGCGCTGGTGTTCGGTCAGCTGTTTTTCCCCTCCGACGATAAGCTGTTCAGCACCATGGCTGCGTTCGGCACTTTCGCCGTAGGCTTTTTCGCCCGGCCATTGGGCGGCATCGTGTTCGGCCATATCGGTGACCGTATCGGCCGCAAGAAATCCCTGGTGATCACCCTGGTCATGATGGGCGTGGTCACGGTGTGCATTGGCCTGTTGCCGACCTACGCACAGATCGGTGCTGCCGCGCCGGTGCTGCTGATTCTGTTGCGAGTGGTGCAGGGTATTGCGGTCGGTGGCGAGTGGGGCGGGGCGGTGTTGATGGCCGGGGAACATGCGCCAAAGGGGCGGCGTAACTTCTTTGCGTCCTTCGCGCAGTTGGGTAGCCCGGCGGGTTTGATCCTTTCCCTGCTGGCGTTCAGTGCGGTGACCCGTTTGCCCGAAGACGACCTGCTCAGTTGGGGCTGGCGCCTGCCATTTCTAGCCAGTGCCTTGTTGTTGGTCGTTGGCCTTGCGATTCGCTTGGGTGTGAACGAGTCGCCGGAGTTCCTCGAAGACAAAGCCCAGGCGGAAAAAGCGCGGGCGATCAAGAAGGACCAAGCCCCCGTGCTGGAAGTGCTGAAGACTGCTTGGCGTCCACTGTTGTTGTGCATTGGCGCCAACACCCTGGGCATTGCCGGCGTGTATTTCACCAACACCTTTATGATTGCCTACAGCACTCAGCAACTGAACCTGCCGCGCTCGCTGATTCTGGAATGCCTGTTCTTTGTTGCCATTATCCAGTTCTGCGTTCAGCCACTGGCCGCCTGGGTGGCGGAGAAGGTTGGTGCTACGCGGTTTCTGTGCGCCATGTGTGTGCTGGCAATAGCCTCGCCGTACCCGATGTTCGTATTGGTCAGCAGCGGCCAGGCGCCTTTGATCATCTTCGGCATTGCCCTGGCGGTGGTGTGCATGGCGTCGTTCTACGCCGTCATCGCAGGTTTTGTCAGCGGCCTGTTTGAAACCCGCGTGCGCTACACCGCGATCTCCCTGGCTTATCAGGTATGCGGCGCATTGGCCGGTGGCCTGACACCGTTGATCGGCACCTGGCTGGCCCATCAGTACCAAGGTCAATGGTGGCCGATGGCAGTGTTTTACAGCGTGATCGCGGCGGTCTCGTTGGTGTGCGTGCTGGCCTTGTCCCGCCGCCATGCCACGGCTCACCGCCTGGAAATGGCACACAGTTGAGGAAGTCAGCAATGTTGAAGATTAATGGCGAGCGCCTGTGGGCCAGCCTGATGTCCATGGCCGAGATCGGCGCTACCGCACGCGGCGGCAGCTGCCGCCTGGCATTGAGCGCCGAAGACAAGGCCGGTCGCGAGCTGTTCAGTCACTGGTGTAAAGCCGCTGGCCTGACGTTGAGCGTGGATGCCATCGGCAACCTGTTCGCCCGTCGCGCGGGTACCGACAATAACGTTGCCCCGGTGATGATCGGCAGCCATCTCGATACCCAGCCCGAAGGCGGGCGCTTCGATGGCGTGTACGGCGTATTGGCCGGCCTGGAGGTGATCCGCAGTCTCGACGACCACGGCATCCAGACGCGCAAGCCCCTGGAAATCGCGGTGTGGACCAACGAAGAAGGCGCGCGTTTCACCCCGGCGATGCTGGGCTCGGCGGTCTTCACCGGCGCCCTCGCGCTGGACAAGGCGCTGGCGACCACCGACGGTGATGGCGTCAGCGTGGACGAGGCGTTGCGCGCCACCGGCTATAACGGTGAGCGTGCATTGGGTGGGGCGGTGGACGCCTATTTCGAAGCACATATCGAGCAAGGCCCGATCCTGGAAGACAACGCCAAAACCATCGGCGTGGTGACCGGCGGCCAGGCGATTCGTTGGCTCGATGTACGGGTCGAAGGCATGGCAGCCCATGCGGGCACCACGCCGATGGCGTTGCGCAAAGACGCGTTGTACGGCGCCGCAAAAATGATCCAGGCCCTGGAAAACCTCGCTGCTGATTTTGCCCCGCAAGGCCTGACCACCGTGGGTGAGCTGAACATTGTCAAGTCGTCGCGCAACACCATTCCTGGTGTGCTCGACTTCACTGTGGATCTGCGCCATCACCGCGACGCCGATATCGACGCCATGGAGCAGCAAGTGCGCGCACGCCTGCAGGCGATAGCCGACAACCGTGGCCTGAGCGTGACCATCACACCGCACTGGATCAGCCCGGCCACACCGTTCGACGCGCAATGCGTAGCCTGTGTGCAAGCATCGGTGGACGCTCTGGGCTACAGCCAGCAGACCATCATCAGCGGCGCCGGCCACGATGCTATCCACCTGGCGCGCTATTGCCCAACTGCGATGATCTTCATCCCCTGTGTCGGTGGCCTGAGCCACAACGAAGCCGAAGACGTCTTGCCTGAAGACGTGCGCCAGGGCACCGATGTATTGCTCAACGCCGTGTTGAAACGCGCCGGCCAGGTTCAGTAAGGAATATTCTTATGCGTACATTCTTTCACCCCGAACAACTGCTGCATCACCCACGCAGCTACTATTCTCGTGGCCAGATGCGCACGCCACAGGAGGTCCCCGAGCGTGCGCGCAACCTGCTGCTGGCTGCGCGAACGCTGGGCTTTGATATCCAGCAACCGGTCGACTACGGCATGGCGCCGCTGCTCGCCGTACACGGCGCGGCCTACCTGGATTTTCTCCAGGAGGCTCACCAGCGCTGGAAGCAAATCCCCGAAGACTGGGGCGATGAAGTCATGTCCAACATCTTCGTACGCGAGCCCAACGCCCTGCGCGGCATTCTTGCCCAGGCGGCACGTTACCTGGCCGATGGCAGTTGCCCGATCGGTGAGCTGACCTGGCGCTCGGCGTATTGGTCAGCCCAGAGCGCGGTTGCCGCTGCCCAGGCGATCCTCGATGGCGCACCTGCCGCCTACGCCTTGTGCCGCCCACCGGGTCATCACGCCCGCTTCGATGCGGCAGGTGGCTTCTGTTACATCAATAACGCGGCGGTGGCTGCGCAAGCGTTGCGCCAAGGCTTTCAGCGCGTCGCGGTGCTCGACACCGACATGCACCACGGCCAAGGCATCCAGGAGATTTTCTACCAGCGTGATGACGTGCTTTACGCATCGATCCATGGCGATCCGACTAACTTCTATCCAGGGGTGGCCGGCTTTGCCGAGGAAAAAGGCGATGGCGCAGGCTTAGGATTCAATCTCAACCTGCCCATGCCCCATGGTGCCAGCGAAGCGCTGTTTTTCGAAAAGCTGGAACTGGCCCTGGCAGCGGTAAAGGACTTTTCGGCGGATGTGCTGGTGTTGTCACTGGGTTTCGATATTTATGAGCTGGACCCGCAAAGCAAGGTCGCGGTGACGCGGGAAGGCTTTGCGCGGCTGGGACAGTGCATTCGAGGGCTGGGGCTGCCGTGCCTGATCGTGCAGGAGGGGGGTTATCACCTGGAGACGCTGGACAGTAATGCGCAGGCGTTTTTCAGTGCGCCAGCGGCTTGGGAGAAACTATCAGGCGATTAAGCGCTAAAAGCCTGCCGATCAGTTTTCAGCAGGCTTTTCATCTATCAATGAGCAGTCGTTCCCCTCACCCTGGAACAGCGCCGTGTAGTTTTGCCCGCCATAAAATACCCCCACTATCGACACCGTTTCGCAATCAGGCCTCACCCTGAACGCGATGATGGTGCTGCGACGATAGTGCGTGATGCGCAAGTCGGTAAGCAGGTCGTCACGGCGTGTGCCACGCAAGGGGAACAGGGCGAGGCTGTCACAGTAGCTGACGAGATTGTCGATAAACCGCGTCGCTACCAAGGGGGAGCCGGCATCGCAGATGTAATCCTCAAGGGCATCGAGTTGCGTCAGGACTTCAGGCGAAAAAACCACCGAGTAGCTCACGCGTTCCCGATGCCTTTGCGCTGACGCCTGGCTGCCATATGTTCGCGAACCTGTTCTGCAGATAACCCGAGCTCAGGCTGTGCCTCAAGAGCGGTCGCTGCCGGGATGACTTCGTCCCTCAGCCAATCTTCCATGGCACGGTCACGTGCCAGCAGCACCCGCAATCCGTCGCGAATCACTTCGCTTTCGCTGGCATATTCACCGGCAGCCACCTTGGCTTTGACCATGGCCGCCATTTCAAGGGGCAAAGTGATGCTCATTTGCTGGGTTGAGCGCATTGGGATGTCCGCCAGAAGTGAGTAGGATTCAATCCTACTTGACCATTGGCGCGATGCAAGAAGCAACTGATCAATGCCGATCTCCGGCGTCTCGTCGTCCATCCAGAAGGGGTAGGTTTGCATGGGGTGCCGCGTCTCCAGTTGTGTGGGTCAGGCCGCAAATATTGACCCGTTTTGGCGATCGCGTGACCGTGGATGGCCGATAAGCTGCTGAAATGTATGACTTGATATCTGTAACAGGATTAGCTCGTTAAAGCCGCCCCGGCTTGCATGGCATCCCATCGGCTCCCATACGATAATACTCGCCACCCCGACCACTTTGGCCTGCCTTCCGTGATCATCAACTTCGACCTCAACGACCTCCAAGCCTTCCGCGCCGTGGTAGACAAGGGCAGTTTTCGTGGCGCCGCCGAGGCCATCCGTATCTCGCAGCCGGCCCTCAGCCGGCGTATCGAGAAGCTTGAATCTGCCCTTGATGTAAAGCTGTTCGAGCGCACCACGCGCCGGGTCAGCCTGACCATGGTCGGTCGTGCATTCTTGCCCCAGGTGGAGCGCATGCTCGATGACCTGGACATCGCCCTGATGGGCATCAGTAACGTCGCGTCGACGCGCATGGGCAACGTCACCATCGCCTGTGTGCCATCCACCGCGTATTACTTCATGCCCCACGTGATCTCCGAATTCCACAAGCTGTATCCGAAGATTCGCCTGCGGGTGCTGGATGCCAGTGCTGGTGAGGTGAGCAATGCGGTGGCCAGTGGCGAGGCGGACTTTGGCGTGAGTTTCAGCGGCAGTCTGGCCGATGAAGTGGAGTTCGAGCTATTACTGCAGGAGCGTTATGTGCTCGCCTGTCGTCGTGACCATCCGCTGGCCGCACGTGAGAGCGTGACGTGGACCGAAGCCTACGAACACGACTACATCACCGTGGACAAAACCTCGGGCAACCGTTTCCTGCTCGACCAGGCCCTGCGTGGCGTGCGCGTGAAAAAGCCGAGTATCTGCGAGACTCACCACGTGACCACGATGATCGGGCTGGTAGAGGCGGGGTTGGGCGTGGCGATGGTGCCGTCGATTGCGATGCCGGCGTGCGAGCACCCGATTCTGGTGAGTGTGCCCTTGGTAGAGCCGCAGGTGATGCGCAACGTAGGCTTGATCAAGCGCCGCGGGCGGACATTGCCGCCAGCGGCGCTGGAGTTGGAGCGATTGGTGCGGGAGATGCCGTTTCGGTCAGCGTGACACCGAGTCCAGGCCGGTGGATTGCACCACCGGTTGAGCTTGCGGCGAGGCCATGAACTGCAGCAGCGCCTTGGCCTCGTCGGGGTGTTCGGCGTTGACCGGAATGCCCGCCGCAAAGCGTGTCACCGACTGCACGTTTTCCGGGATCTTGCCGACAAACGTCACACCCTTGACCGGCAACAATTCAGCCACCTGTTGCAAGCCGACTTCGTAGTCACCCTTGGCCACCTGTTCGCCCACCGGTACGCGCTCGATCATGGTGCCCTTGGCCGGCATGCCGAGTTTCTTGAACAGCTCCTTCTCGACATACACACCGCTGGCACTGTCCGAATACGCCACGGATTTAGCCTTGCTCAGCACAGCCTTGAGTTCGGCATCGGTATTGATTGCAGGTTTCGCCGCGCCTTCTTTCACCACCAGCCCAATCCGCGAATCCGCCAGTTCCACGCGGGACGCGGGGTCGACCTTGCCCTGTTTGATCAGCTCGTCCAGTGCGTAGCCGACCATGATCACCACATCGGCATGTTCGCCACGAGCCAGGCGGTTGGGAATCGCTTCAGGCGCCTTGCCCATGGAGGGGCCGAGGATGGTGTCGAGGGTGTCACCGCTTTGCTTGGCGTATTGCGGGCCGAGCAACTTGTAGGCAGCGGTGAAGCCACCAGAGGTCATTACCTTGAGTTCTTCGGCCTGGGCCGCCAGCGCCAGGGTACCGAGGGCCAGTGCGGCCAGGGTATTGAAAAGCTTCATTGCACAGCCTCCTGCATGACTTGACCACGGGTATTGGCGCGGCGATACAACGCCAGGGTGGAGCACAGGGCGCACAGCGCGGCGAACATCATCCAGTAAGCCGGCGATGCCTTGTCTTCGGTGATGTGGATAAACCAGGTGGAGATCGCCGGCGTGAACCCACCGAAGATCGCCGTTGCCAGGCTATAGGCCAGGGAGAAGCCTGCCACGCGCACTTCCACTGGCATGATTTCGGTCAGCGCAGGGATCATGGCGCCGTTGTACATGCCGTACAGGAACGAGAACCACAACAGGGTTTCGAGCATGTGCACAAAGCTCGGTGCATTGACCACGTACGACAATGCCGGGTAGGCGGTGATCAAGGTCAGTGCGGTCATCGCCACCAGTACTGGCTTGCGGCCGAAGCGGTCGCTCAGGGTGCCCCCGATCGGTAGCCAGACAAAGTTCGACACAGCCACCAATAACGTCACCAGCAGGGCATCGGAGGTGCTCAGGTGCAGGACGGTCTTGCCGAAGGTCGGCGCGTACACCGTGATCAAGTAGAAAGCTGTAGTGGTCATGGCCACCATCAGCATGCCGCCAATCACCATCGTCCAGTTCGACGCCAGGGTCGCCAGCACTTCGCGCATGGTTGGGCGATGCTTGCGGTTGGCGAATTCCTCAGTTTCCTGCAGGTTGCGGCGCAGCACGAAGATGAACGGGATGATCACGCAGCCGAGGGCAAACGGAATGCGCCAGCCCCAATCGGCTACTACCGCCGGCTCCATCCACACGTTCAGGCCGTAGCCCAGAGCGGCGGCCACCACGATGGAGATCTGTTGGCTACCCGACTGCCAGCTGGTGTAGAAGCCTTTGCGGCCCGGCGTGGCCATTTCGGAAAGGTAAACCGACACACCGCCCAATTCCGCACCGGCGGAGAAGCCTTGCAGCAGGCGGCCTACCAGCACCAGCGCAGGGGCCCACAGGCCGATGGTTTGGTAACCCGGCACCAGCACGATCAGCAGGGTGCCGCTGGCCATGATCGCCAAGGTCACAATCAGGCCCTTGCGACGGCCCACGTCATCGATATAGGCACCCAGAATGATTGCACCCAGTGGTCGCATCAGGAAACCCGCGCCGAACACGGCAAAGGTCATCATTAATGACGCAAACTCATTAGCGGCCGGGAAGAACGCGGCAGCGATATAGGTGGCGTAGAAACCGAACAGGAAGAAGTCGAATTGTTCGAGGAAGTTGCCCGAAGTAACGCGCAATACCGCGCCCACTTTCGAACTGGCAGCGTCGGGCCGGGAAGGGCTAGTCATGGTTTTGTGTCTCCAGCGTTCTTTTTAAAGTGCTTGTTTCGCTTAAGACTTGGGATAGTGGCTGACACATTTAGAAATGATAAGTGACAAATTTGGATGGATTAATGTGTGTGGACTATCAATACGAAGGGCCGTCCGATTTGTCAGCGCTGTTCTATGCTTGAGCCTGTGTCCAATTTTTACGAGGAACTGGCTATGGGGAACGAACACAAGCAGCACAACGAGTCAGAGCGTGAACAACCTCGGCAGCGGCCAGAGGAAGAAAAACCGCAGACCTGGAAGCACCCCGATGATGGAACGGAGCTTTCAGAGCGTGATCGGGAGCGTCCGCTCAAACCCTGAACCCATTAACAACGCGGACAAAAAATGTGGGAGGGGGCTCGCTCCCGATGACGGTGTATCAGTCAATACATAGGCTGACTGATATACCGTCATCGGGAGCAAGCCCCCTCCCACATTTTTGGGTATGCGTACCTCAAAGCGGGAAACTATTTGACATATTTGATTTGTGATCACATATTGAGGCCATAAGAACCACAACACAGGTTTTGCCTCATGACTGATGGTCCGCTCCTCCTGCCCACTCTGCGCCAGGTGTCTCGCGATACCTTGCAAGATCAGGTTTACCGCCAGATCCGCGAAGCGCTGATGAGTGGCCGCTTCCAACCCGGCCAGAAACTCACCATCCGCGGTCTCGCCGAAGCCCTGGGTTCCAGCCCCATGCCGGTACGCGAAGCGCTGCAACGCCTGAGCGCCGAAAACGCCTTTGAAGTCACCGAAACCTCCCGTCTGCGGGTACGCCTGATGACGGTCGAACGCCTGCGTGAAATTCGTGATACGCGGGTGGCGCTTGAAGGTTTGCTGGCTGAAAAGGCCGTGCTGCTCCTGCAGAAACACGATCTGGAAGAAATCACCGACCTGTGCCGCCAGATGCAACATGCCGCCGATGAGGTCGACGTGTCCCGCTACCTGTGGACCAACTTCGCTTTTCACCGGCGCATTTATGCGGTGGCCCAGGCCGAACTGACCATGGCTGCGGTGGAGAATTTCTGGCTGCACATGGGCCCGTGTTTTGCCCTGGTCGCCCCGGATAAAGCGCACCTGCAACGCTCGATGGAGGCGCATACGCGCATCGTCGACGCCCTGGCCGCCCGCGATGGCGCCGGCGCACGGGCAGCGGTGACCGATGACATCATGCAGGCCGCCGATTCTCTGGCGCGCCTGCTCGTCAAGAACGACCGCGCGCGGTCGTCTGTTTCAGGAGGTAAACGTGCATGAGTGTCCTACAACGGCTGCAACCTTATCCCGGATTACGTGTGTTGATTTCCGGCGGGGCTGCCGGCATCGGCGAAGTGTTGGCCGCGGCGTATCTGGAAGCCGGCGCCCAGGTGCATGTGTGTGATGTGAGCGAGCCGGCCCTGGCGGCGTTTCGCGATAAATACCCGGGCACCGTCGCTACCCGCGCCGATGTCAGCGATGCCGCTCAGATCGAGGCAGTGTTCAAGGTGCAGGGCGAGCAGTTCGGTGGTCTGGACGTGTTGGTCAACAATGCCGGTATCGCCGGGCCTACCGGCGGCATCGACACGATCAGCGACGCTGAATGGCAAGCCACGATCAACATCAATCTCACTGCGCAATACCGCTTTGCCCACCACGCGGTGCCGATGCTCAAGGAGTCGTCCCACGGCCATTTGCTGCATATCGCCTCGGTGGCCGGGCGCCTCGGCTACGCATGGCGTACCCCTTATGCGGCGACCAAATGGGCCATTGTCGGCCTGATGAAATCCCTGGCCTCGGAGCTGGGCGAAAGCGACATCCGCGTCAACGCCTTGTTGCCCGGGATTGTCGAAGGCCCGCGCATGGACGGCGTGATCCGCGCCCGCGCTGAACAGGTTGGCGTGCCCGAGGCCGAGATGCGCCAGGAATACCTCAACAAAATTTCCCTCAAGCGCATGGTTACCGCCGAAGACGTGGCAGCCATGGCCTTGTTCCTCTGTTCGCCCGCCGCACGCAACGTGACCGGCCAGGCGATCAGTGTCGACGGTAACGTCGAGTACCTGTAGGCCAAGGAAGAACAGATCGCGCTGTACCCAGGATTTTTTTCATAAGAATAAAAGTCGGAGAATCGTCATGTCCAAAAATCGTCCTGTCATCATCACCTGCGCCGTGACCGGTGCCATTCATACGCCGTCGATGTCACCGCACTTGCCCATTACCGCGCAGCAAATTGCCGACGCCGCCATCGGTGCCGCACAAGCCGGCGCAGCGATTGTCCACCTGCATGCTCGTGACCCGCTTGACGGTCGCCCCAGCCAGGACCCGGCGCTGTTTGCCGAATTCCTGCCACAGATCAAGGCGGCCAGCGACGTGGTGATCAACATCACCACCGGCGGCGCACCGACCATGGGCGTGGAAGAACGCCTGCAACCGGTGATGCAGTTCAAGCCGGAACTGGCCTCGTTGAACATGGGCTCGATGAACTTCGGCCTGTACGAAATGCTTAACCGCTTTACAGAGTTCCAGCACGACTGGGAGCGGCCTTACCTGGAGGAGAGTGACGACCGGATCTTTCGCAACACCTTCCGCGACATTACCCACATCCTCAATGCCTGCGCCGAGAACCGCACCCGCTTTGAAATCGAGTGCTACGACATCGGCCATCTCTACACCGCCGCCCACTTCCTGGAGCGCGGCCTGCTCAAGCCGCCGCTGTTTATCCAGTCGGTGTTCGGCCTGCGAGGCGGCATCGGCGCGCACCCGGAAGACCTGGCGCATATGCGGCGTACCGCCGACCGCCTGTTTGGCGACGACTACGTGTGGTCGATCCTCGGTGCCGGGCGTGGGCAGATTCCGCTGGCGACCATGGGCCTGTCCATGGGCAGCAACGCGCGAGTGGGCCTGGAGGATTCATTGTGGGACGGCCCGGGCAAGTTGGCAGCGTCGAATGCCGACCAGGTACGGCGCATCCGCACGGTGATCGAAGCCCTTGGTCATCGGGTCGCCACCCCCGATGAGGCGCGGGAAATCCTCGGGCTCAAGGGGCGCGACCAGGTCAATTTTTAGCCTCGTGTTTATCAACACCAAAGGCCGCGTCAAGGCGTGGCCGGCATCCCGCACAACAACAATAAGGGGATAACACCATGCGTATCGAAGTGCTTGTGGACGTCAAGACCACCCTGGGCGAAGGCCCGGTGTGGGACGTCGAGCAACAACGCTTGTACTGGATCGACAGCGCCGACGGCCGCATCCTGCGCTGCACCGATGACGGTCGCGAGCTGCGCGCCTGGGACGTTGGCCAGAAGATCGGCTCCATGGCGCTGCGCAGAGATGGCGGGGCGGCCATCGTCGCCCTGCAAACTGGCGTACACACCCTCGACTTGAACAGCGGCGACCTCACGCTGGTCATCGACCCGGAACCCCATCTGCCGAACAACCGCCTCAATGACGGCAAGGTTGATCGCCAGGGCCGTTTCATTTTCGGCTCCATGGACACCCTAGAGGATAACGCCAGCGCCAAGCTCTACCGCCTGGATGCCGACTTTAGCCTGCACACCCTGGACGAAGGCATCATCGTCTCCAACGGCCCGTGCTGGAGCCCATCCGGGGAAACCCTGTACTTCTGCGATACCTGGTCCGGCGAAATCTGGGCCTATGACTACGACTGCACCAGTGGCAGCGTGAGCAACCGTCGCACGTTCGCCAAGGTCGACACCAGCAGCGGTGGCGCCGCCGACGGGTGCACCGTGGATGCCGAGGGCTGCCTATGGCAGGCATTGGTCTATGCCGGGAAACTGGTGCGCTATACCCCCGATGGCCACGTCGACCGCATCATCCAGATGCCGGTGAAAAAGGTCACCAGCCTGACCTTCGGCGGGCCCAACCTCGACACCCTGTTTGTGACTTCAATGGCCAAGCCACCGCTGCCGCGCTTCCCGGGCGACGGCCAGCAGCGCGGTGCTTTATTCGCCATCAGCGGTCTGGGCGTGCAAGGAATAGCCGAGCGACGGTTCGCCAGCTAGCGCGTTTTTTTCAACAAGGCACATTCCTTTCGCAACCTGTATCAGTGCGCGCCCTCGCGCGCCTGGAGAGGCCCATGGCAAGTTTAAAGAAAGCGTCGCTGCGCAATATCCACCGGCATTCCTGGGTATCGCTGCTGGTCTGCTGGATGATCTGGATCCTCAACGCCTACGACCGCGAGATCGTCTTGCGCCTGGGGCCGACCATCTCCAAGCATTTCGATTTATCCGCCGATCAATGGGGCAGCGTGGCTACGGTGGTGATGCTCGCCCTGGCCCTGCTGGATATTCCCGGTTCGATGTGGAGCGACCGCTACGGCGGCGGCTGGAAGCGTGCGCGCTTCCAGGTGCCGCTGGTGCTGGGCTACACCGCTATCTCGTTCCTGTCCGGCTTCAAGGTATTGAGCGGTAACCTCGCCACCTTTGTCGCTTTGCGGGTTGGCGTCAACCTGGGTGCGGGTTGGGGCGAACCGGTGGGCGTGAGCAACACCGCCGAATGGTGGCCGGTGGAGCGTCGTGGCTTTGCCCTGGGCGCGCACCATACCGGCTACCCGATTGGCGCGATGCTCAGCGGCATCGTCGCCAGTTTTGTCATCACGGTATTCGGCGAGGACAACTGGCGCTACGTGTTCTTCTTTGCCTTTGTGGTGGCCTTGCCGCTGATGATCTTCTGGGCGCGGTACTCCACCGCCGAGCGCATCACCGCGCTGTATGTCGATATCGCCGCCAAGGGCATGACCCCGCCGAGCAATGCCGCGGCCAGCACGGTCAAGGGCGAAGCCTGGCGCACCTTTGTCGCCACCTTGCGCAACCGCAATATCGCGCTGACGGCGGGCAATACCCTGCTCACCCAGGTGGTGTACATGGGCGTCAATATCGTGCTGCCGGCCTACCTCTACAACATTGTCGGGTTGTCGCTGGCGGAGTCGGCGGGGATGAGTGTGGTGTTCACCCTCACCGGCATTCTCGGGCAACTGGTGTGGCCGTCGCTGTCGGACATCATTGGCCGGCGCACCACGCTGATCATTTGCGGCCTGTGGATGGCGGCGAGTGTCGGTGCGTTCTATTTCGCCAATACCCTGACCCTGATCATCGTCGTGCAATTGCTGTTCGGCCTGGTGGCCAATGCGGTATGGCCGATCTACTACGCCGTGGCCTGCGATTCGGCCGAGCCCTCGGCCACCTCCACCGCCAACGGCATCATCACCACCGCGATGTTTATCGGCGGCGGCCTGGCGCCCGTGTTGATGGGCAGCCTGATCGCCATGGGCGGGGGGTGGAGCACCTTGCACGGCTACACCGTGTGTTTCTTCGTGATGGCCGGTTGCGCCCTGGGCGGCGCGTTGCTGCAACTGTTTTCCCATCGTTCCCAGGCCATGGCCGTACAACTGGAACCCTAGAACAACATTGATGCGCCCCCCAGCCAGGCTGGCGGGTCGCCAAGAGGAAGTGCCCGATGAATACCACTACCCCGGCCCGCGAACCGCAGGCCCTGAACAAACTGATGTTCGCCAAGCTGATGCCGCTGCTGATCATCGCCTACATCCTGAGCTTCCTGGACCGCACCAACATCGCCCTGGCCAAGCATCATCTGGACGTCGATCTGGGGATTTCCGCCGCCGCGTACGGGTTGGGCGCCGGGCTGTTTTTCCTGACCTATGCACTGTCGGAAATCCCCAGCAACCTGATCATGCACAAAGTCGGAGCGCGCTTCTGGATCGCCCGCATCATGGTGACCTGGGGCCTGATTTCGGCGGCGATGGCGTTTGTGCAGGGCGAAACCTCGTTCTATGTCTTGCGCTTGTTGCTGGGCATCGCCGAAGCCGGGCTGTTTCCCGGGGTGATGCTGTACCTGACCTACTGGTTCAACCGTGAACAGCGGGCGCGAGCCACGGGTTATTTCCTGCTCGGCGTGTGTTTTGCCAACATCATCGGCGGCCCGGTGGGCGCGGCCTTGATGCGCATGGATGGCCTGCTCGGCTGGCACGGCTGGCAGTGGATGTTCCTGCTCGAAGGTTTGCCTGCCGTGGCGTTTGCCTGGGTGGTGTGGCGCAAGCTGCCGGATCGCCCGAGCAAGGCGCCGTGGTTGTCGGTCGAAGAAGCCCGCGGTATCGAACAGCGGATCGCCGTGGAAACCGAGGAAGGTGCCGGGGAGGGTGGTCATTCGTTGAAAAACTGGCTGACGCCGCAAATCCTCCTGGCGATCTTCGTGTACTTCTGCCATCAGATAACCATCTATACCGTGATCTTTTTCCTGCCGAGCATCATCAGCCGATACGGTGAACTGAGCACCATGAGCGTCGGCCTGCTGACTTCGTTGCCGTGGATAGCGGCGGCACTCGGTGCGGTACTGATCCCACGCTTTGCCACCACCCCCGGGCGTTGCCGTCGATTGCTGGTCACGGGGCTGCTGACCATGGCGCTGGGACTGGGCATTGCGTCGGTGTCGGGGCCGGTGTTCAGTCTGCTGGGCTTTTGCTTGTCGGCGGTGATGTTCTTCGTGGTGCAGTCGATCGTGTTCCTGTACCCGGCCTCGCGCCTCAAGGGCGTGGCGTTGGCGGGCGGGTTGGGCTTCGTCAACGCGTGTGGGTTGTTGGGCGGCTTTGTCGGGCCGTCGGTGATGGGCGCCATTGAGATGAGCACCGGTAATGCCATGAACGGCTTGAAAGTGATTGCCGTGGTGTTGGTGGTGGCCGCAGTGTCGGCATTACGCCTGCGCCAGGGCCAGGAGGCCCTTCACACCAGCAACGAGGTCGGAAACCCGGAAGCCAGCACCAGGTAAGCCACCACCGCCGCCAGGCATAAACCGACAAAAACGCGCAGCAAAGTCCTGGCGGTGGGGTTGACGATGAATTTGATGGCCCAGAGCAAAACCCCGCTGAGCAGGATGCTTAAGGCGAAAATGACCAGCACGGCGGTGTACCTGTGACCTTCAAGAGCTGATTTATAGTCCCAAAGCCTGCGGATGAACAGTGCGCACATAGACGCAGCCCCGCTGCCTTTCTAAACTGCGGCTTGTCTTGGGGAAAGGGGCAGGCGCCGATGAATCGCAATGAATTACGCAAGGCCGATATCAACCTGATGGTGGTCTTCGAAGCACTGATGCTCGAGCGCAATGTGACGCGGGTGGCCGAGAAGCTGTTTCTTGGCCAGCCGACTATCAGCTCGGCCCTCAACCGCCTGCGTACCTTGTTCAATGACCCACTGTTTATTCGCGTCGGCCATCGCATGGAGCCCACGGCCCGCGCCGAGGAAATTATCCAGCACCTGTCGCCGGCCCTCGATTCGCTGTCATCGGCCCTGAGCCTGACCCACGATTTTGACCCCTCCATCAGCACCATGACCTTTCGCATCGGCCTGTCCGATGACGTTGAGTTCGGCCTGCTTCCACCGTTGCTGCGGGCCTTGCGCCAGGAAGCGCCCCAGGTGGTGTTCGTGGTGCAGCATGTGGATTACTGGCGTATTCCCGACCTGCTGGCTTCCGGCGATATCACCGTCGGCATCACCCAGACCCGCGGCCTGCCGGCGAATGCCAAGCGTAAGCTGTTGCGGCATATCCGCCCGTGCCTGCTGCGCGCCGATGCCTCGGACACGCCGCTGACCCTCGACGAATATTGCGCACGGCCCCATGTGCTGGTGTCCCACACTGCCAACGTGGCCGGGTTTGCCGATGAGTGGCTGGCGGAGGTGGGCCGCAAGCGCCATGTGGTGCTCTCGGTGCCGCAATACAGCTCGCTGCCGGCGTTGCTTGCCGGCACCGACATGATCGCCAGCCTGCCGGACTACACTGCCCAGGCCATGGCCGCCAGCGGGAACCTGTTCTGCGAGCCGTTTCCGTTCCAAACCCCGACCCTGGACTTGTCGATGGTCTGGCTCAGCCATGTCGACACTGACCCGGCGGAGCGCTGGATGCGCTCGCGGCTGGAGGCATTCATGAGCGACAAACTCCCAGCTCCGAGCTCAAAGCAACAGTAGAGACTGCTGGGCGCTTTCAACTTGCAGCTTGCAGCTGTTCCTCACACGCCCTCACCACTTGCTCACGAAACCAGGTGTTGGCGTTGTCCTGCCCATTGGTTTCGTTCCACTGCATATCCAGGGTGAACCCCGGCAGACCGTTGGGGGCTTCGCAAACACCGAACCCCGGCGCCGCTGCCAACAGTTGCTGTACGCGGCGGGGCAGGGTGACGATGAAATCCGTGCCGGTAATCATCTTCAACGCGGCGCTGTAGCTGTTGGCCCGTGCGATCACCTGGCGCTTGTGGGCCTGGCGCGCGAGCCAGCCGTCGATCATGTTGGTGTCGGAGGTCCAAGGCGTGGGGAATACATGCCGCCGCTCAACGAAAGACTGCAAGCTGAATGCCTGCTCCCTGGGCGCCGAGCGTTGGTCAAATACGCAGACCAGGTCGTCCTCCAGCAGCATCTGGGTCTTGAAGTCTTTATGGGCGCGGTGAAAGTGCGGGCCGAAGCAGATCACCAGGTCCAGGCGGCCTTCGCGCAGGTCGTCGGCGGGAATATCGGTTTCCAGCTTCTGCACATTGACGATCACCGGCAGGTCGGCGCGGTCGAAGTGCTTGAGCAGGCGCGGCAGGATCAGTTGTTCGAAATATTCCGGGGCGCACACATTGAAGGTCACCGCCTGTTGGGTCGGGTCGAAAGCCTGGCCACCGGCGTGACACAGGTTGATGCTCTCCAGGATCTTCTGCACATGCCCGTACATGGTGGTGGCCTTGTACGTAGGGCGCATGCCCGCCCGCGTGTTGATAAACAGCTCATCCTCAAAGCTGGTACGCAGCTTCTTCAGGCTATAGCTCACGGTGGACTGGCTGACGAACAGCGTCTCGGATACATCGGTAACGCTGCTCTGGTCGTAGACGGCGATGAACACCATCAGGTCCTGCATGTCGAGTTTTCTGAGCAAGTTACTGTTTAGCATCGGTTTCGTCCGTAAACCCTTTGTACCGAACTCAGTACAAGACTGGGCAAAATGTTAACGGAACGCTCGTACCAATAGAAAGCTCTGTAGGACCCTTCAATGTTATGTGTGGGACAAATAATGTTTGCAATACGACGTCAGCGGATATGTTGCGCGTAATGCTTCGGATCGAAGCGGATAACGATCAGCAGCATCACTACGATCACCGCCGTCAATGACCACCAGGCCCATTCAAAACTGCCCAGTTGGTCGCGAATCATGCCGGCGATCAGTGGCGACAGGCCGGCGATCAGGTAGCCGATGCCCTGCACAAACGCGGTAAGGCTACCGGCGCGTCGCGGGTTGTCGAGGTGGTCAAGAGACAGGATCAGGCTCATTGGAAACAGGCCGCCAATTCCCAGTCCGAGCAGGCATGGCCACAGCAGGCTCCAGTGTCCGGGGCTCAGGATAAGGCCGCAGAACCCCAGGATGATCAGCACCAGCAGCACCGCGACTACCGCGCGTTTATCCTGGCGGCGGTTGGCGATGGCCGGCGTGACCAGGCCCGAGATCACTTCCATGGCGGTCAAGAAGCCCAGCAGCAAGCCGGCATTCTGTTCACTCCAGCCCTGTTCGACGTAATACGGCGCCAGCCACGCCAACACACAGGTGTAGGACGCCGTGCCGAGGCCGAAAAAGATCGCCAGCAGCCAGGCGCGGCGGTTGCCGAAAAAGGAGGCCTGCGCGCTTGAACCGGCTTGGGGTAAAGGCGGCAAGACTGCGCGCTGGGCATACCAGAACACCAGGGCCAGCAACGCCAGTGCTGCCCAGATTGCCAGGCCAATGCGCCAACTGCCGGTCTGCATTTGTACAAACGGTGAGAACGAGGCGGCCAGCGCGGCGCCACCCATGATCGCGGTGACATACAGGCCCATGAATAACGAGACATTAGCGCTGAACCGCGACTTGATCAGCGCCGGCATCAGCGCCTGGATCAGCGCAATGCCGACACCCGCTGCGATGGCGCTGACGATCAGCTCCAATGCCGAATCCAGGAACAACCGCGACAAGGTTGCCAGCCCAATCACCAGCAACGACAGCACAATGCTGCGATGTTCGCCCAGGCGCTTGGCCAGGCCCATACCAAAGAACATTGCCAGGCCCATGGCCATGACCGGCAACATGGTCAGTAAGGCTGCGCTGCTGAAACTCAACGGCACATCCAAGCGGATCGACGACAATAACGGCCCCACGGCTGCCATCGACGGGCGCAGGTTAAGGGCGACCAGCACCACGCTGATCATCAGCCAGACGGCGGTGGTGGGTTTTGCCTGAACGTTTTCCATGGGCCTGCCTTGAGTGAACAAGGGCGAATCAGGCCATGGATGGGAGGAGCGGGGCAAATCAGAAAGTCGCTGGGGCTATTGAAAAAATGCAGGCGCCTGACGTTGCGCACTTCAGATGCGGGAGGCGGATCTGCAGCGTTAGATAGAGCGGATTACAGGCTTGGTCAACGCCCACCGCCCCTGGTCGATTTCAATCAGCGTCGGCCCTGGGCGAGCAGCAGCTGCATGCAATGCCGCACGCAGCGGTTCGACGCCATCGATGCTTTCTGCCGCGCAACCCATTGCCCTGGCGATGCCGATGAAATCCGGGGTGTAGATGTCCACGCCCACCGGCTCGATGGCGCGGTTGACCATGTACTTCTTGATCTCTTCATAACCTTGGTTATTCCACAACAGCACGATCATCGGTATGCGGGCTTCCACGGCGCTGGCCAGTTCCGGCAGGGTGAATTGCAGGCCGCCATCGCCGATCAGGCACACCACCGGTTGCCCGTCGCCGCGCCCCAGCCAGGCACCGATAGCGGCGGGCAGGGCATATCCCAGGGTGCCGTAGCCGGTGGATGAGTTGAACCAACGGCGTGGGTGGTCGAGGTTCAGGGTCAGGTTGCCGCTGTACACCGGTTGGGTAGAGTCGCCCACCAGTACGGCGCCGGGCAGTGCTTCCAGGATGGTGTGGAGTAACAGCGTTTGTGCGCGGGTGGCGGCATCCCAGGTGGGCGCCAGTTCGGCCCACAAACGGGCGACGCGTGCTGCGCCCCACTCGGCGTGGCGCGGTGGCAGTGGCTGGCGGTTCAGCTCGGTGAGCAAGGCCTCGGCGGCGATTGTCGCGTCGGCCACCAGCGCCACCTGGGGCGGGTAGTTGCGCACGGTCTGGTCCGGGTCGATATCGACCCGCAGCAGCGCGCCGGGAATTTCGAAACCGCCGGCGAAGGTCACGTCATAGTCGGTCTCCGCCAGTTCCGTGCCGATGGCCAGCACCACATCGGCCTCGGCGACCAAGGCGCGGGTGGCTGCCAGGCTTTGGGTCGAGCCGAGCAACAAAGGATGTGCGGCAGGCAGCAGGCCTTTGGCATTGATAGTCAGGGCCAAGGGGGCGCCGAGGGTTTCGGCCAGGCGGGTCAGTTCTGGCGCTGCATCGATAGCACCGCCACCGGCCAGGATCAGCGGGCGCTTGGCGGCGGCGAGCAAGCGGCTCATCTGCCTGACCGCCGCCGGTGCCGCCCCGGCGCGGGCCACGTTGACCGGTGCACTGCCCATCAGGGCGTCGGCGTTCTCCACCAACACATCCAGCGGGATCTCAATATGCACCGGGCGCGGCCGACCGGCCTGGAACAGCGCAAACGCCCGCGCCAGCACGCCGGGCAATTCTGCCGCCGACATCAGGGTATGGGAGAACGCCGCCACGCCTGCCACCAGCGCGCTCTGGCTGGGCAGCTCATGTAACTTGCCGCGCCCGCCCCCCAATTGGCTGCGCGCCTGCACACTGGAAATCACCAGCATCGGGATCGAGTCGGCATAGGCCTGACCCATGGCCGTGGTGATGTTGGTCATGCCGGGGCCCGTGATGATGAAGCACACGCCGGGCTTGCCACTGGTGCGCGCATAACCGTCGGCCATGAAACCGGCGCCCTGTTCATGGCGCGGGGTGACGTGACGGATGTTGGAACGCGCCAGGCCACGGTACAGCTCCACGGTGTGCACGCCGGGAATGCCGAACACCTGGTCCACGCCGTAGTTTTCCAGGAGGTTGACCAATACTTCGCCGCAGGTCGCCATAGAGGTCGCTCTTGTGATGGATTCGAGACGCTATTGGAGCGGCAGGCCGGTAGCGGCAACAAACGATAAAAAGTCATACTCGCCATGTCCTCACGTCATGGCTGCGCCCCGATGAAACGTCTTCCGCCCTTGCCCGCGTTGCATACTTTCTGGGTCACGGCCCAGTGCTGCAACTTCACTCGTGCCGCCGAGCAGCTGCACATTACCCAGGGGGCGGTGAGCCGGCAGATCGCCGGGTTGGAGCGCCAGTTGGGCTATGCCTTGTTCCTGCGCCAGGCGCGGGGCTTGAGCTTGACCGAGGAAGGCGGCGAGTGGGCGTTACGGGCGCAGCAGGTGTTCGGCTTGATCAACGAGGCGGTGGAGCAGATCGGCGGGCGCCGCGAGGTCCTGCAACTCAAGGCGCCCACCTGCGTCATACGCTGGCTGCTGCCGCGCGTGTTGCAATGGCAGAAGGAGCGCCCGGATGTGCCGGTGGAACTCACCACCACCGTGGCCTTTACCGTGGACTTTCGCCGCGAACGATTCGACGCGGCGGTGATCTACGCACCCATCGCCGAGCAGGCCGCCGAGGCACGGCATTTGTTCGACGAACAACTGACCCCGGTGTGCGCGCCGGCGTTGCTGGCAGGCTTGCACACGCCGGCTGATCTGCAGCAACAAGTGCTGTTGCATCCCACGCGGGACGAGCGGGATTGGGCGTTGTGGTTGAAGGCGGCGGGTACGCACTTGAGTCACCTGAACCAGGGGCCTCATTTCGAAACCCTGGACTTGGCGATGACGGTGGCGTCACAGGGAAATGGCGTGGCGATCGGTGATCGTGCGTTGATTGGCGAGGACTTGAAGGCCGGACGCCTAGCGATGCCGTTTGAGTTGCGGGTGCCGACGGGGATGGGCTATTACTTGGTGTATCCGCCGGGGAAAGTGCCTTCTGCCGGGTTGTTGGCCCTGATGGACTGGCTAGTGAGCCAGGCACAGCAGTCACAGCACTGAAGATTCAAATGTGGGAGGGGGCTTGCCCCCGATGGGCATGGGTATCTACACAACTCTGACATGCGACCGTCAGTAACCACGATGCGAAGCGAGCCGCTCTTGATCTTGCTCTGCTTTTGGTCTCAGGCCCCCCAAATCCCTGTCGGATTACGGGCACACCGAGCCTGGGCGAGGTGCCGAGTGGTGGGGCAAGAGCGCTGGTTACTTTCGCGCTTTTCGAAAGTGACCCGCCATAAGGGCGGAACCAATAGCGGTCGTCACCTAAACAATGGATATGTACTCGATCCAACCGAACATCCTGGTCGGCTGTGAGGCCGCCATCGGGGGCAAGCCCCCTCCCACAGGGGCCGGCGGCGTACCAGAAGTTGTGTAGATACCCATGCCCCGATAGCGGTGTGTCAGTCACAAATAATCTGCCTGATCCACTGCTATCGGGGGCAAGCCCCCTCCCACATTTTTTACCGCGTGGTGTCAGTAGCCAACGGTGAAGCGCTGACGCGAGTGTCTAGGTGTTTCAACCTCATCAATCATGGCGATCGCGTAGTCGGCAAAGCTGATCGAGCTGTTACCGTCACTGCTCACCAGCAGATCATCCTGGCCCAGACGGAACTTACCGGTGCGCTCGGTTCCATCGAACAGAGCAGAAGGCGACAGGAACGTCCAATCCAACTCTTTTTCCTGACGCAACGTTTCCAGGAATTCAGCCCCGGCACTGGCTTCGGCCTTGTACTCTGCCGGGAAGCCCGGGCTGTCGATCACCCGGCTGCCGTCCGGTAGCAGCAGCGAACCCGCACCGCCCACCACCAGCAAGCGCTTGACCCCGGCCTTTTTCACCGGGCCGATCACGGCGCTGGCGGGCAAGGTGGCAAAGTGTGCGGCGCTGATCACCACGTCGCTGCCGCTGATGGCGTGTTGCAGGGCGTCGGCGTCCAGGGCATCGACCTGCTTGACCGTGACGCCTGGGCGTACACCCAGCTTGTCGGTGTTGCGGGCGATGGCGGTGACGCTATGCCCACGGCGCAGCGCTTCTTCCAGCAGTTGGCTGCCGGCACGGCCGGTGGCCCCAATGATTGCGATCTTGCTCATGACGTTCTCCAACAGGGTTAAGGGTTTAAACCAATCACCACTTCATTTCGCCCTTGGCGACTTTGGCGCTCAGTTCCAGCGAGCTTTCGTCGGCGAGGGTGGGGGTAACGCTGTTTCATGGCCGCGATCAAGGCGGCAGCATCCTTGGCCTTGGCGGTCTCGATGTCGAAGGCCTTGATGTAGTCAGCAGTGAATTTCACCGAAGCCAAGGAGGGCGTGCCCAGGTAATGGCCCGGAATCACCGTCTGCGGCTTCAGGTCTTCAATACGTTTGAGGGTTGCCAACCAGTCTTTATGGGATTGCGCGCCCTGGGTATCGGCCATCCACAGGTGGATGTTTTCTGCGACCACCACGCCACCGACCACGGCCTTGATCGACGGAATCCACACAAAGCTGCGATCCGGCTGCGGGCCGTCGAGGCCGATCACCTCAAGCTGTTGCCCTTCAAGGGTCAGGCTGTGGCCTTGCAGTGCCTGCGGCACGATGGTCTTGGCGGGTTTGTCGGCGCCCATTTTCGGGCCCCAGAATTCCAGCTTGCCGGCGACGGTGGCGTTGATATGGTCGACCACCGGTTGCGGCGCCAGCACCTTGGCGTCGGGGAATGCGCTGGTGAGCGTGTCGAGGCCGAAGTAGTAGTCCGGGTCGCCATGGCTGATGTAGATGGTGGTCAAGTGCTTGCCGCTGGCGCGGATCTTTTGCACCAGTTGCTCGGCTTGGCCCTTGCCGAATTGCGCATCCACCAGGATCGCGTCTTTGGCGCCGCTGACCAGCACCGAGCTGACCGGGAAGATTGCGGCTTCGCCGGGGTTGTAGACGTCGAGTTTCAGCTCTGCGGCGGCGGCGTGAGCGGCGAAGGCCAGGGCGGCAGTGGCCAGGGACAAGCGTTTGAACATCGAGAACATCGGGCAGCTCCTGCCATGGATAAGGGATGCACAGAGCTTAGTTGCATAAAACACCACAAAAAATGCGATGCTGGAACATAGTTTGTTTCTGAAATCGGGCAAATCATGGATCGTCTTCAAGCAATGCGCGTGTTTGTCACCGTGGTGGACTTGGGCAGCCAGTCTGCCGCCGCCGATCATCTGGACCTGTCGCGCCCGGTAGTGTCGCGCTACCTGGCCGAACTGGAGGACTGGGTCGGCGCGCGGCTGCTGCACCGCACCACGCGCAAGCTCAGCCTCACCGCCGCCGGCAGTGAAACCCTGCCGCGCTGTCGGCAATTGCTGGAACTGTGTGGTGATATGCAGGCCGCCGTCAGCGAGCCCGATGACGCGCCCCGAGGCTTGCTGCGCCTGAGTGTGAGCACCTCGTTCGGCCAGGCGCAGTTGGGCGCGGCCATTGCCGAGTACGTCAAACGCTACCCGTTGGTGACGGTTGATCTGCAGATGCTCGACCGCACGGTGAACCTGGTGGATGAGCGCATTGACCTGGCGATCCGCACCAGTAATGACCTGGACCCGAACCTGATCGCCCGACGCTTGACCGTATGCCGCTCGGTGGTCTGCGCCACACCGGCCTATCTGCGCGAGCATCCAGCCCCGCAGAAAGTCGAAGACCTGGCCCGGCACAATTGCCTGACCCACTCTTATTTCGGCAAGAGCCTTTGGCATTTCGAAGAACAGGGCGAACACGTGTCGGTGCCGGTGCAGGGCAATATCACGGCCAACGAGGCCAGCACGTTATTGCGTATCACCCTGGCCGGGGCAGGGGTGGCGATGCTCCCCAGTTATCAGGCCGGTGACTTGATCCGCAGTGGTGAACTGGTGCGCTTGCTGCCAGAAGCTGAGCCGCGGCAGATGAACATCTACGCGGTGTATGCCTCGCGCAAGCACATGCCTTCAGCGCTGCGCAGCCTGCTGGATTTCCTGGTGCTGCGGTTTCCCGAGGCGCCCGCATGGGACATCGGGCTCTGAGACGCTATAAGCGCGCTGAATGGCAGCCAATCATGGCAACTTGCCCTAGCTGACCTATGCTTTAAACAGCACCCTGTAGATCGGGTCCGAAGGTCAGTGCCATGAGTATTAAAACCCGCAAATACCTGACGATTTTCTCCCTCTGCGCATTGGCGACGGCGCTGTATGGCACTGCCGCCTATCGCGTCGAGCAAACGCGCATGCAACCGGCGGCGTTCGCCATCAGCTGCCATCAGGGCCAATGCGTGCCGCGCACCGGCAGTTTCAGTGCACTCAGGTAAGCTGCTCGGCCTTTAACTGCTCGCGAAAGGCCTTGGGTGAAAACCCGACTCGGCGGCGAAACAGCCGCGAGAAGTTGGTTGGGTCGGAAAAACCCAGCACCTCGGACATCTCATTGATGGTCATGCTGGTGTAGGTCAACAAACGCTTGGCTTCCAGCAACTGGCGGTCATGCATGATCTGCAGCGCCGGTTGCCCGCCCAACTCCCGACACGTCCCATTCAAGTGTGAGACCGAGATGCCCAGCTTGTGGGCCAAGTCTTCAATCTTGGGGTGCTCGCGGTAATGCTGCTCGACCAGTTGGGTGAAGCGGCGAAAATACTCACGACCCCGCGGCGCCCGGGGATGGCGGCGCTGGATCGCCTGGCGGCTGACCCACACCAGCAGCACGCTCACCAAGGCATGCAGCATCATGTCCCGGGCCGGTTGATCATCGGCGTATTCGTCCTGCAAACGGGCAAAGAGGTTGTTCAAATAGTCGCTGTCCTTGCCCGCCGGGTAACTGCCAAGGGTTTGCAAACCATCGATGGTGTCGCCCAGTTGCGCCTGCAAGTGGCTGACCAGCGGCGCCGAGAGGGTCACGACGTAACCTTGCACCTCTTCGGAAAAACGAAAGCCATGCACACAGAGCGGCGGCAGCACTTGCAGGCTCGACTCGTTGAGGGTGGTGCGCTGGCCTTCGATTTCCAGTTGTGCCTGGCCTTTGTGCACATACAGCAACTGGCACAGGTCCGCGTGCCGGTGGGGCTGGATTTCCCACTGGTATTCCCGACTGCGCCGGGAAATGGTTTCGCAGTGCAACAAATCGGGCGTCGGCCACTGCTGGCTTTCCCCGTAAAGCTTGAAGACCGGAATCGCGGTTTTGGTCATGGTTTCAATCCGATACTCAGGATAGTGGTTCGGTAATCGCCCCGATTGGCGAAAAGTGCAGGCTTTGAGGCAGTTTTCACCTTCTTATGCTGCTCACTCAAGTGAAAAATGTCAGCCACAAGTCCACTGACAACTCTTTCACTCGATCCGTTCGAATGAAGGGTGAAGGCGATAAAAATAATGAAAACCCTGAAAACCCAAGTCGCCATTATCGGTGCCGGTCCGTCTGGATTGCTGCTCGGCCAACTGCTGCATAACGCTGGCATTCAAACCCTTGTCCTAGAGCGTCAGAGCGCCGAGTACGTGCAAGGTCGCATCCGTGCCGGCGTGTTGGAACAAGGCATGGTCGACCTGCTGCGCGAGGCAGGCGTCAGCCAACGCATGGACACCGAAGGGCTGGTACACGACGGCTTTGACATAGCGCTCAATGGCCGACTCATCCCTATCGACCTCAAGACCTTGACCTGCGGCCAGTCGGTGATGATCTACGGCCAGACCGAAGTCACCCGCGACCTGATGGCTGCTCGTGCAGCCGCCGGCGCCGCCACCCTGTACGAAGCGTCCAATGTGCAGCCCCATGACCTCAAGGGTGAGCAGCCCTGGCTGACGTTCGAGCATGAAGGCCAAGCCTGGCGCCTGGAGTGTGACTACATTGCCGGTTGCGATGGCTTCCATGGCGTCGCCCGCCAGTCGATTCCGGCCGATGCGTTGAAGGTGTTCGAACGGGTCTACCCCTTCGGTTGGCTGGGCGTGCTCGCCGATACGCCGCCGGTACACGCCGAGCTGGTGTACGCCAAACACGCACGAGGATTTGCCTTGTGCAGCATGCGCTCACCGACACGCAGCCGTTATTACCTGCAAGTGCCGCAGGACGAGGTCGTGGAGCAATGGTCGGATGCACGTTTCTGGAATGAGCTCAAAGCGCGGCTGCCCAGCGCATTGGCGGAGCAGTTGGTCACCGGCCCGTCGCTTGAAAAGAGCATCGCGCCGCTGCGCAGCTTCGTGGTGGAGCCCATGCAATACGGGCGCCTGTTCCTGCTCGGCGATGCCGCGCATATCGTCCCGCCCACCGGCGCCAAGGGCCTGAACCTGGCGGCCAGCGATGTGAGCACCTTGTTCCGGATCCTGCTCAAGGTGTATCGCGAAGGGCGCCTGGACTTGCTGGAAAAATACTCGGCAGTCTGCCTGCGCCGGGTGTGGAAAGCCGAGCGGTTTTCCTGGTGGATGACCTCGATGCTGCATCAGTTTCCCCAGGCGGACGCTTTCAGCCAGCGCATTGCCGAAAGCGAACTGGACTATTTCATCCACTCCGACGCCGGGCGCAAAACCATCGCAGAAAATTACGTCGGGCTTGCTTACGAGCCTATCGAATAGCCTGCTATCGTATCGAGCATTCCTGCGGGCGACCTTTTCCTGCGGGCCTTGCTCGAAGGTTCTGCCGTGACTCACCTCAATCAGCCCGCTCCAACCGTTCCCGCCGTGCGCAGTATCCTTGCTGCGTTGATGATGGCGATCTTCCTCGGTGCCCTGGACCAGACCATTGTCGCGGTGTCCATGCCGGCCATTTCCGCGCAGTTCCACGACGTCAACCTGCTGGCCTGGGTGATCTCCGGCTACATGGTGGCGATGACCGTCGCAGTGCCAATCTACGGCAAGCTCGGCGACCTGTATGGGCGCCGGCCGATGATGCTGATCGGCATGGGCGTGTTCACCCTGGCGTCGCTGTTCTGCGGCATGGCGCAGAGCATGGAACAATTGGTGCTGGCGCGGATTCTCCAAGGCATCGGTGCCGGCGGGATGATCTCGGTCAGCCAGGCAATCATCGGCGACATCATTCCCCCGCGTGAACGCGGCCGTTACCAGGGCTACTTCAGCAGCATGTACGCGGTAGCCAGCGTGGCCGGGCCGGTGCTGGGCGGCTATATGACCGAGTACCTGTCGTGGCGCTGGGTGTTTTTGATCAACCTGCCACTGGGCGCAGGCGCCTGGTACGTGGCCCATCGCACCCTGGTGGGGCTGCCGGTGCCGCAGCGCAAGCCGATCATTGATTATCTCGGCACGGTGCTGATGATCATCGGCCTCACCGCCTTGTTGCTGGGTATCACTGAAATCGGCCAGGGCCATCATTGGCGTGACGCTCAAGTGCTGGGGTTGCTGGCCTGCGCGCTGCTGGCGTTGAGCGTATTTGTGTGGCACGAACGCCGCGCCCTTGAGCCATTGCTGCCCATGCATCTGTTCGCCAACCGCAGCGCGGTGTTGTGCTGGTGCACGATTTTTATCACCAGCTTCCAGGCGATTTCCCTGAGCGTGCTGACGCCCCTGCGTTACCAGACGGTGACCGGTTCCGGTGCCGACAGCGCGGCCCTGCACCTGCTGCCACTGGCGATGGGTTTGCCGATGGGGGCGTATTTCGCCGGGCGCATGACCTCGGTGACCGGCCGCTATAAACCCATGATCCTCAGTGGCGCATTGTTGAGCCCCTTGGCCATCCTCGGCATGGCCTACAGCGCACCCCAGGCGGTGGTGATCACCGCCGTATTCATGTTGCTGTGCGGGATCGCTGCGGGCATGCAGTTCCCCACCTCATTGGTAGGCACGCAGAATTCAGTGGAACAACGGGACATCGGCGTCGCCACCAGCACCACCAACCTGTTCCGCTCCCTGGGCGGGGCCGTCGGGGTGGCGTGCATGTCGGCGTTGCTGCTGGCGCTGTTGCACGATTCCAGTTTTGCCCACTTGGCCAGCGGCGCGCTGGTGGCCGAAGGCAGCTCCGGCAACGTCTTGCTCGACGGCCTTAAGGCCGCCCCAGGCCCAGCCCAGGATGCGTTGCGTGGGGAGTTGGCGGTGACGTTCCGGCATTTGCTGATGGTGAGTGCGGCGGTGTCGTTGTTCGGGTTGGCGGCGGCGATAGCGATGCCGAACCGGGTGCTGCGCGGTCGTGAAGACAAAGCCCGCTAGGTCCAAATGAATGTAGGAGATCAAAATGTGGGAGGAGCAAGCCCCCTCCCACATTTTTATTGCATTCCAAGCCAGGTCAGGGGCTGTAGTAACCCACCGCCACCATGAAGTGCCCGGTCTTGCGCACATAAGCGTGCTTGTTCTCGACCTTGCCGGTCACCGGGTTCTTCCAGCGGTACTTGTATTCCCCCTGATCCTGCTCGGCCATCAGCTTGAGGATCGGCTCACCCACCGGCTTGCCGTCCGGGTCCTTGATCTTGCCGAAGTCGGTATTGACCAGGCGCAGGTTGGTGCCGTGGGCCACATAACGATGGGTATCCAGGTCGACCACAAATACATACAGGTCATCCTGCAGGAAACCGCCCTGCAAGGAGTTGATCGCCTTGAGTGTACCGGTTTCGTCCTTCACCAGCGCATTCACCGCCTTGTTGCGCAGCGCTCGCGCCTGTTCCGGCGTGGCCCGGGGCAAGTAATAGCCCACCGCGAGGATGCGTTCGCCCACCCGCTGATAAAACACGTGCTTGTGTTCGACCTTGCCGTCATTCCAGTTCTGCCAACGATAGTCAGCCTGTTGGATGCCCTGGCCTTCGGGCACCTTGAGCGTGTCCTTGAATGACTGACGCAAATCTGGCCCGAGTACCTCGGACACGTCGCGACCGATCAAGGCAGAGGAGGGGCCGCCACTGGCGAGCAACACGCCCTGGGTATCGACCACAAATACATAGCGGTCCTGGTCGATGAATTCGCCTTGACGGCTGAAGGCGGCAAAGGCCTTGTCGCCTTGCTGGTGGTAGTACGCCAAGGCTTTTTCCAGCAGGGCCTTGGCGGCCTGGGCGTCCGCTTCCTGAGCCGTGTCGGCATGCACCTGGCTGCAACACAACAGCAGCAGCCAGGTGAATCGAAGCAGTGTGTTCATTTACCCGTCCCTCGTTCTTGTTGATGTGCCAAGAGCGTAGACGGTTGCCGGGAAATCAGAAGGGTTTGGTCGGCAGGTATTTGCCGTCCAGGGTGATGACCGCACGGGAACCGCCGTCCGGGTCTTCGACTTTCTTGATATCCAGCTTGAAATTGATGGCGCTGATGATGCCGTCGCCAAACTGTTCATGCACCAAGGCTTTTAGGGTAGAGCCGTAGACCTGCAGCATTTCGTAGAAACGGTACATGGTCGGATCGGTCGGCACGCCGCCTGGGAAACTGCCGCGCAGGGGCACGCTTTGCAGCAGGCGGCTGGCGTCTTGGTCGAGGTCGAGTTTGTCGCACACAATGTCGGCGGCGTCCTTGGGCAACGGATGCTGGCCGAGCAGGGCGGCCGTGACGAAGGCCAGGCTCAGGCCGGTGCCGTCGGTGAGGTCCTGCCAGGACAGGTTCTTGCGCGCCTTGAGGTCGATAATGGTGTCGGCCAGGGCCAGGCGTGGGGTTTGGGCGAATTGGGATTGCAACATGGTGACGTCCTCTTGGTTTAAGTCAGGTTCAGGCGGCGTGGGCACAGGTGGCTGGATGGTCGAGCAGGGAGACGAAGCGCCCGGTGCGCCCGTCCAAAGCGTCAATGCCGCCGGTTTCGATGTCGTAGACCCAGCCATGCAGGTTCATCCGGCTTTGTTCCAGGGCCAGGGCGACGCTGGGGTGAGTCTTGAGATTAGCCAATTGGGCGACTACGTTTTCGCGCACCAATGCATCCAGGCGTGCAGCGTCCGAGACGTGCTGGCGTGAAGCGTTGATCACCTTGGCCGACTCGGCATGGCGCAACCAGTTGGCCACGGCCGGCAGGTGGTCCAGGCATGTACAGGTGGAAATCGCGGTCATTGCGCCGCAGTCCGAATGCCCGCAAATCACAATGTCGTTGACCCCGAGTACCGCCACGGCATATTCGACCGTGGCCGACACGCCGCCCGGCTCCGGCCCGTAGGACGGCACTATATTGCCGGCATTGCGGATGACGAACAGATCGCCGGGTTCCTGTTGGGTCAAAAGCTCCGGGACTACGCGGCTGTCAGAGCAGGACACAAACAAGGTGCCTGGGTTTTGCGTGGTCGCCAGGTGTTTGAACAGGTCGCTGCGCTGGGTAAAGGCTTCACCCTGGAATTTGCGAAAGCCGTCGATGAGATGCTGCATGGTGGTTCTCCTTGCGTCGCTGATGGGGCAAGGATGGAAGTTTTCAGCTATAGCGTCCAAGACCGGTTTATTATGTTTTCTATAAGTTGTGCCTATAGTTGGAGTGTTGTCGATGCTGTTGCGCCATATCCGTTATTTGCTGGCCGTCGCCGAGCACCGTAATTTCACCCGCGCCGCCGAAGCGTTGCATGTGTCGCAGCCGACCTTGTCGCAGCAGATCAAGCAACTTGAAGAAAGCCTGGGTGCGCCGCTGCTTGACCGCTCCGGGCGCAGCATCAGCTTGACCGATGCAGGGCAGGCCTATGTGCGTTTTGCGCGGCTGGCGTTGCAGGACCTGCAGGCCGGCACCCGCGCCATTCACGATGTGCAAGACCTTAGCCGCGGGCATTTGCGCCTGGCGATGACGCCGACCTTTACCGCCTACCTGATCGGCCCGCTGCTGGCGCGGTTCAACCGGCTGTATCCGGGCATTACTTTGAGCATCGAAGAACTGACCCAGGACCGCATCGAAGCCGCCCTGGGCGAGGATCTGCTGGATATCGGCATCGGATTTACCGGCGAGCATGGGCCGGACATCGAGTGTGAGGCGGTGTTTGTCGAAGAACTGAGTGTGGTCGTGGGTGCCACTCATCCCCAACTGAACCGCCTGGATTGGCTCGAGCAGCCGCTGGTGCTACTCAATACGGGGTTCGCCACCCGCCGCTACATCGATGATTACTGCCGACAGCAAGGGGTTAAACCGTGCATCGCCATGGAGGCCAACTCCATCAGTGCCATTATCGAGATCGTGCTCAGCACGCCGCTGGCCAACCATCCTGCCGCGAGCACTGGCCCAGGCGCAGGCAGGCCTGCATGACGTGGCCGTCGACCCACCGCTGCCGCGGCGTACTGCCGCGCTTTTGAGCCGCAAAGGCGCCTACCGCAGCGCCGCGTGCAGGGCGTTCGTTGAGTTGATAATGGCGCCAAGTGGCGGGGCAAGCGCGATTGCCATGGTGTAAGACAACCAAAATGTGGGAGGGGGCTTGCTCCCGATAGCGGTGTGTCAGTCAAAAATAATTCTGACTGATCCACCGCAATCGGGAGCAAGCCCCCTCCCACACTTTGACCGCGGTGTACCGGTTGGGTCGCCATCAAGGCGCGGCCAGCCACTGGCTGACACCCGCATACGCGCCAGTCCGCCACACTCAGATGCAGCCACTGATCCACATAACTCTTCCAGGCCACATCATCCCGAGGCAGCAGGAAGGCTTTTTCACTGTATTGCATTGGCTGCTCCGGGTTGACCGCACACAAACCAGGCTTGAGCTTCTGCTGGTAGCGCGCCTCGCTGGCGTCGGTGATCATCACGTCGGCCTTGCCTGCCAGCAATTGGTCAAAAATCGTCACATTGTCATGCAGGCGAATCCGCGTTTTGGCCAGGTGGGCGCGGGCAAACACTTCGTTAGTGCCGCCTGCCGGCTCGATCACTCGCACCTGGGGCTGATTGATCTGTTCGACTGTCTGGTAGCGCTGCACGTCGGCGCAGCGCACCAGCGGGATCTTGCCGTCGACTCCGAGGGACTGGCTGAAGAAGGCCTTTTTCTGGCGCTCCAGCGACACGGAAATACCGCCCACGGCGATGTCGCAACGTTGGGCAAGGAAGTCCGGCATCAGGGTTTTCCAGGTCGTAGGCACCCAGTTGACCTTGGCGTTGAGGCTCTTGGCCAGGGATTCGGCCATGGCAATGTCAATGCCTTCATAGCGGCCGTCGGTACGCAACGAGGTGTAGGGCTTGTAGTCGCCGGTGGTGCAGACGGTGAGGGTGCCGCGCTGAAGTACTTCATCCAGGCGCGAGGCGGCGGTGTCGGCCTGGGCGGTGCTTGCCAGGGTCGCCAGTACACAGAGGGCTAGAGGCACTTTCATGGGAGTCGAATCCTTGGAGGCCATGCGGGGGGGCGGCCATTATTTCCAGCAGAGCGCCAAGGTAGCAAGGGGCGGCGAATGTTTGGCCGCATTGCAACAAAACGTTATAGAACCTGG
>JAOYRU010002292.1:27500-33110 GCA_026315105.1 Locusta migratoria | reverse complement strand
AGTGGAATGAGAGGGCGACCAGGGCCCGCCGTCCACCCGCGCGTGGCGCGAAATTCGGGGGTCGCCCGGCGGAGGAGGGCCGGCGACGGCGAGCCGGCGGCCGGAGGAGCGGACGTGTGTTCGCGCGGCGACAAATGGACCGGCCGCCACCGTTTGTGTCCGCGAGCGCCAACCCGAACGCCGGAGGCCGGCGGCAGTGCGAGACGGGCGGGCAAATGGCACACGTATGGGAGCACCCCCCGAAACGGCGCGCGCGCGCGGCAAAAAAAGAAAAAAAAAAAAAAAAAAAAAAAAAAAAAAAAAAAAAAAAAAAAAAAAAAAAGAGGGGGAGGGGGGGGGGGGGGGTGTGCGGCGGCACGGACACACACGCACAAAAGAACAGGTAACATGTGCATTACGACACAAGGTCGGCAATACGCGTGCACGACAAGGTGCATCACCGGCCATTGGACGGGTACACGAACGGAGGACGTCCGTACAGAACGAACGCAGACAGACGCGCGAGTGGGTGAGACCAGGATCCCGGTTCCGCCCTCCCGCCGGCCCGTCGATGTGGTGCAGGGCGACGACGCGCCGTGGAGGAGCGGCCCGCGGCCGTCGCCAGCGTGTGCGGCGCCGAGGGCGCGACAGGTGGCGCTGCCGGCGACGGGTGCGCGGAACCGCCGATAGGTGGCGCCGGCGAGGGCACGGCGGGAGGCGGGCGGCCGTCGTGCGGCCGGCAGATGGCGGCACCGCGCCGAGGAGCCGGCCGGGTTAATGGCGGGGACGGCGGTGACGCCGCCACGTAGAGACCAATTGCGACGGGCGAACGAGGAGGCGCCGCCCCGGAGCGCAGGGGCGCGCCCGATCGCGTTGGGCGACACTCGCGTGGCGCGGCCGGGGGGGGTGGCCCGCACCCGGTTCACGGCCGACGTCGCCAGCGACACGAGGGCGGAGGGTGCCGGACCTGCGACGTTGGCACCCCTGCGTCGGGAAGGCGTACATGTCGAGACAGACATGCAATTGGTGCGGAGGTCCGTGTACGAAAGGGAAACAGGTGCGCATAAATGCCGCCGAGAAGGTACACAAACGTACCGCAAAGGTTGGCGGGCTCCTCACGAGTGTCCGCCCAGTGGTGCAAACATAGTAGTAACTAGGTCGCAAGGAGGTCCACCGGAAGCCGTCGTGACGTGTCGCCGTGCACACCGTACGTCGGCGGATAGACGCGGTGATGTGGAAGGTCATTTGCGCGTTACTGCACACGCGGCACCGCGTGTCCGAGACAGGCACACCGTCATTTTGCGGCCCTGTGTACATACACCACAGTTGTAGAGGTCATGTGAACATTCGTATGGTAACCGCCCGAGGGAAATACGTGTACAAACGCCAGACCGCAGTTGTACGACGCGACGGGCATGGGAGGGAAGCATCAGTTGGGAAGGGCGTGAGGCAGGGTGCTAGCCTATCTCCGATGCTTTTCAGTGTGCAGGCGGTGAAGGAAAGCACGGACGGCTTTGGGATGGGGAGTAACGTTCAGGGGGACGACAGGACAACATTGCGTGTTGCCGATGGCAGTGTAATGCTGCCAGAGACAGCAAAGGACCTGGAAGAGCGGTTGAATGGAATGGACAGTGTGTTGCGGGGAATGTATACAATGGACATTGACAAGAGCAAAACAAAAGTAATGGAAGTGCGGTCGTCGAGGATCAGGCGATGCCGAAGGAGGTAGAGTGGGGAACGATACAATGTCGGCGGTAGATGCGTTTTGTGACGTGGGTAGGGAAATAACGGGCGATGGTCGCGGTACAGAGGACATAAAATGCAGAATGGCGACGGGAGGGAAAGCATTCCGGGAAGACGAGAAATGTGCTAACTCCGAACAGTAATGTGCGTATGAGGAGGTCTTTTCGGAAAGCATTTGAGCGGAGAGGTGCCTTGTACGGACGTGACACGTGGACGACAGGCGGTGCGGACAGCGGGAGATTAGAGGCGTTTGAGATGTGGTGCCACAGAAGAATGCCAATGATTAGGTGGGTAGCTCGCATAACCAATGAAGAGGTACTGGACAGACCCGTGGCCAAAAGAGGGGATCGCAGACATCGAGGAATCGTACATGTAGCACCGGGGGGAGGTGTGTGGGGGTACAAATCGCAGAGGGAGACCGAGAGACGCGTATAGTATGCCGATTCACGTGGATGTGGGTTGCCGTTCCCATGAGGAGATGAAAAGGCCTGCTCAGGACAGAGACTAGGGTGGAGAGCTGCATCAAAGCAGACCCCGGACCGAGGAGCATAATGCGAATAACATTAACCGCCCGGGACAAAGAGTATGGTGACATTTGCCGATACCGGATAGGCCGTCGCACGTGTGCCCCGTAACCGGGAAAGATACATGATCCGCAGGCCGTGACGGGTATTCCACCCGCTGCACATGCAATGTGTCGTTTGTACGCCCGACCGGGTACCGCGCATCGTAAACACGAACCGTTGCGCATGCCCCAGGAGCCCGCGAACAAAAGGGTCCCATCGTGGGGAGAAAGGTACAGCGGTAGAGCAGACGGGCGCAAATGCCACGGTAGCATGTGCGTGGACACCCCATGGCGGGAGGTATCGCGTGAGGTGTAATGTGCACGGAGGATGTCCGCCAAGAGCCGGTCGACAGCCATTTTGGAACCGTGGGCCGAACCATGTCGGTGCGCGTTGTCCCTGTACCGGTGGTCGGTGTTCAGAACAATAGCGGGCCCGTGCACCGACACGTTGTCCTGCCCCCGATATTATCGGGGAAGGCCTGGTATTTGGACATCATTGCGGCATGGGGCGACAGTTGTCGATGAACGTGCGAGACGGGAACCGTTACGAACAACACTGTCAACCGGTTGCGCACGACGGAGGACACCCTTGCGTTGTACGACATAGCGATAGCATGTAGCAGACGGGGGCTGTACGGTAGTGTGTCTGAGGTGGCCGCAATCACGTACATGCAGGTACGTGTATGTGACGTGCGCGTACCGTACATGTACAAATACGGCCCCACCCAGCACGTACATTGGCGCGTATGAATGTGTAGTAATGGGTCTGCCCTATCCTCCCGCCGCCCGTAATGTCTGTGGCAGCCGCGGTGAATCACCGCAACAATGGATGGCATCGGTGATGGGTGAGAGTGAATGGCGACATGTCGTGTAGCCCGCCGGTCGTGTGTACACACGTATTCCACAACATTGCCGTTTACCGGCCATAGATCCCGCAGGCGACGCCCGTGTACACGTCCAGACGTCCGAGGCGTGTGACGTACGTAACATTCCCATCCGACGTGTGCCACGTCGCCGACCGCACCGTACTGTGTGCTACACGGCCCGTAGTCCCATGTCGACGAACCGCCGTCCACTGTTCTGCGAGCGGGTACCACATCATTAACATCCCATGTACAGCCAAACGCCAGCCGCCGGTGGATCGATCGCGAAAGGTACCTGCCCGTCGAGCCGTTGCGTCACGTTCTGCCTGCACAGCACTCCACCGTGAGGTGGCGTACCGCTGCAGTGCAATGCGTGTAATGCGTGTCCCCGCACGTTACTGATTGGGCTCTTCCATGGCCTCTAACGTCAAACCACCTCCCTCCGTAGATGTGCCAATCGCACACGTTCATAGCCAGGCTGCAACACTATACCAGGTACACACGTTTGCAGATCAGATGAGATTAATTATTTGTTCCGTAGACCCAAATTGAGGGGATCCCCGTGGATGTGGAACATGTCAAGAAACACAATGTACAGGTTGCATAACAAATAATACTAACAATGTAAATACAGATACATAATTGTTTAAGGTTCTTCTTTTAGGGTTTTTTTGTGATCATATAATAGTACTAATATAGTATGGGTGCATGCAGCACGTGGTACAAGGTAGAAAGTCACTAACGGAGTAGAAGGAGGTGGCCACTAGAAGGTCGTTTAGGTTCCTCTTCAACCGACCTTTATTTGTGGCTAAAGTGTTCGTACCTGATGGTAAAGTATTGGAAATGTGTGTTCCTGAGTAGTGGACCCCTTTGTGAACCGAAGTAGGTGCTTTTAGATCCTTGTGTGGACCATTGTTGTTTCTAGTATTGTATGTGTGAACCGAGCTGCTTGTTGGGAAAAGGGATATATTATTTATGACAGATGTCATTAAGGAATAAATACACTGAGAGGCGGTAGGTAATATACCCAGTTGTTTGAAGAGGCTTCTACAGGACGTCCGTGAATGTACGCCACAAAAAATACGTATTACACGTTTTTGGGCTCTGAAGACTTGTGACCGACCCGAAGGGTTACCCCACAATTATTATACCATATGACATTAAGGAATGAAAGTAAGCAAAGTATGCAGGCTTTGGTATTTGTATGTCTCCTATGTCTGAGAACACCCGTATTGGAAATACAGAGTTGTTGGGTCGTTTCTGCGGTTCTGTGGCGTGCTCCTCCCAACTAAATGTATTACCAAGCCGTAATCCCAGGCATTTAATTCTGTCAGCCTCTTGTATCTGCTCTTCTTCATATTCAATGCATATGCTGTAAGGAAATCTCTTACATGTCCTGAACGGCAGGTAGTGCGTCTTTGCAAAGTGTAATGACGATGAGTTGGATTTAAACCATGTAGTAATGTACATGAAATTATCATTAGCAGACGTTTCTATCACTATACGTGACGTACTCTCTATTGCAATACGTGTATCATCTGCAGACAAACCGAACTCTGCCTCTGGTAGTGTAACCGATGAGAGATCATTAACGTACACAGGAAAAGGCAATGGCCCTAAGATGGGTCCCTGTGGGACACCACATGTAGTTGCGTCCCAACCCGATGATGACTGTTGGCCTAATTCACTAGTCGCTTGCACCGACACCCTTCGATTCCTGTTAGTGAGGTACGACGCGAACCATTTGGCAGCGTTTCCCGTGACCCCATAGAATCCTAATGTACCGAAAAGGATGTTATGGTGCACACAATCAAATGCCTTTGACAACTCACAGAAAATACCTGCTGCTTGCAATGTATCATCTAATGAGTTACGTACGTTCGCACTGAAGGTGTAAATAGCCTTCTCAATATCGGAACCTTTCAGACATCCAAACCGTGATCTAGACAATATGCCATTTGTGGTGAAGTGGGTGGGAAGCCGCCTGCACATTACCTTTTCTATAATGTTTGAGAATGCTGGCAAAAGTGAAATGGGTCTGTAGTTTGATGGTATCTCTGCATCCCCCTTCTTGACGGGAGGTTTAATACCTGCATATGTTAGCCAATCAGGAAATGTTCCCGTTATAACAGACGGGTTACACAAATAACCTAAGATTGTGCTACGTCCACAGGAACACGCGTTAAGTAACGTTGTTGTTATTTCATCGTATCCACTGGACGCCTTTGTTTTTCAAGACCGTATTATGGACGAAATTCCGTGTGGTGACGTGACCGACACATTCATGTGTGTGAAGCTATTTGTAAATGCTAGTTTCAAATAATCAAGCGCATTATGTACTGACCCCGACAATCGCATACTATCAGTAACGGATAGAAAGTACGTGTTAAATAGATGTGCCACACTATGCCCATCGGTTACTAATGTCTCAGCTACCCCTAACCGTACCTGCTCGTGTTC
>JAOYRU010002292.1:10000-22500 GCA_026315105.1 Locusta migratoria | reverse complement strand
GCGCCGCTGACGGGAGCGATTATTCCGCCCGAGAGCATCCCGAGCCAACAGCGGCGCGGGTCCGGGGCCGGGCCAGGTAGGTCCGTCATCCGGGAAGAACCGCGCGCGCTTGCCGGGAGCCCGGGCGCCCCGAAGGGCGAATCGACTCCTCCAGATGTACCGCCGAGCAGCCAGCCGGGACACCGGGGCTCTGCCCAACAGACGCGAACCGAGGCCCGCGGAAGGACAGGCTGCGCACCCGGGCCGTAGGCCGGCACCCAGCGGGTCGCGACGTCCTACTAGGGGAGAAGTGCGGCCCACCGCACACTGGAACGGCCCCACCCCGCGGCGAGTGGAAAGGCAACCGGACACGACCCCGCCGCGGATTGCTCCGCGCGGGCGGCCGGCCCCATCTGCCGAGGGCGGGGGCCAGTGGCCGGATGGGCGTGAATCTCACCCGTTCGACCTTTCGGACTTCTCACGTTTACCCCAGAACGGTTTCACGTACTTTTGAACTCTCTCTTCAAAGTTCTTTTCAACTTTCCCTCACGGTACTTGTTCGCTATCGGTCTCGTGGTCATATTTAGTCTCAGATGGAGTTTACCACCCACTTGGAGCTGCACTCTCAAGCAACCCGACTCGAAGGAGAGGTCCCGCCGACGCTCGCACCGGCCGCTACGGGCCTGGCACCCTCTACGGGCCGTGGCCTCATTCAAGTTGGACTTGGACTCGGCGCGAGGCGTCGGGGTAGTGGACCCTCCCAAACACCACATGCCACGACAGGCGGCAGCCTGCGGGGTTCGGTGCTGGACTCTTCCCTGTTCGCTCGCCGCTACTGGGGGAATCCTTGTTAGTTTCTTTTCCTCCGCTTAGTAATATGCTTAAATTCAGCGGGTAGTCTCGCCTGCTCTGAGGTCGTTGTTTGAGAGGCTGCGCCACGTGCGACCAGTCGGCTGTGCACGCTACCGAGACACAGTACCGGTATGCGAACCGACCGGGCGACGGGCGCGGCGCGCTACGCGCATTTCAGGAGACGCGCCGAGGCTCGCGCCCCCGACACGACGCTCCCAAGTCTCCGAAGCGAGGCGGGCGCCGAAACGCCTGCCGGCTTCAGTATACGTAGCCGACCCTCAGCCAGACGTGGCCCGGGAACGGAATCCATGGACCGCAATGTGCGTTCGAAACGTCGATGTTCATGTGTCCTGCAGTTCACATGTCGACGCGCAATTTGCTGCGTTCTTCATCGACCCACGAGCCGAGTGATCCACCGTCCTGGGTGATCTTTTTCACAATTTTTGTCTGTTCGTTGCGTGCGCAACTGTTTGCATAGGCGGGAACCGGGGCGTTTGACGGCCCCTGTTCCATTCCACATTCGTCGTACGGCTCCACACCGGAGCAGAGAGGCACTCGGGCGAAAGTCATTCAAAACCGGCGCCGGGCGCCAGGTGCCGCGGGCCTCCCGCCTCCGGAGCTTCAGCGCTCGTACACCAGCTCAGCAGTAGTTTTGAGACGTGCGCGTGGTCCCGCACGCGGCGCGCGCCCAGGAGGCGCAGTGTCTGTATGCGCGACAAGACACGCACATCGCAAGACATGCAGTCAAGTCGGTAATGATCCTTCCGCAGGTTCACCTACGGAAACCTTGTTACGACTTTTACTTCCTCTAAATGATCAAGTTTGGTCATCTTTCCGGTAGCATCGGCAACGACAGTAGTCGATGCCGCGTACCAGTCCGAAGACCTCACTAAATCATTCAATCGGTAGTAGCGACGGGCGGTGTGTACAAAGGGCAGGGACGTAATCAACGCGAGCTTATGACTCGCGCTTACTGGAATTCCTCGTTCATGGGGAACAATTGCAAGCCCCAATCCCTAGCACGAAGGAGGTTCAGCGGGTTACCCCGACCTTTCGGCCTAGGAAGACACGCTGATTCCTTCAGTGTAGCGCGCGTGCCGGCCCAGAACATCTAAGGGCATCACAGACCTGTTATTGCTCAATCTCGTGCGGCTAGAAGCCGCCTGTCCCTCTAAGAAGAAAAGTAATCGCTGACAGCACGAAGGATGTCACGCGACTAGTTAGCAGGCTAGAGTCTCGTTCGTTATCGGAATTAACCAGACAAATCGCTCCACCAACTAAGAACGGCCATGCACCACCACCCACCGAATCAAGAAAGAGCTATCAATCTGTCAATCCTTCCGGTGTCCGGGCCTGGTGAGGTTTCCCGTGTTGAGTCAAATTAAGCCGCAGGCTCCACTCCTGGTGGTGCCCTTCCGTCAATTCCTTTAAGTTTCAGCTTTGCAACCATACTTCCCCCGGAACCCAAAAGCTTTGGTTTCCCGGAGGCTGCCCGCCGAGTCATCGGAGGAACTGCGGCGGATCGCTGGCTGGCATCGTTTATGGTTAGAACTAGGGCGGTATCTGATCGCCTTCGAACCTCTAACTTTCGTTCTTGATTAATGAAAACATACTTGGCAAATGCTTTCGCTTCTGTTCGTCTTGCGACGATCCAAGAATTTCACCTCTAACGTCGCAATACGAATGCCCCCGCCTGTCCCTATTAATCATTACCTCGGGTTCCGAAAACCAACAAAATAGAACCGAGGTCCTATTCCATTATTCCATGCACACAGTATTCAGGCGGGCTTGCCTGCTTTAAGCACTCTAATTTGTTCAAAGTAAACGTGCCGGCCCACCCTCGACACTCGGTAAAGAGCACCGCGGTAGGATTTCAACGGGGTCCGCCTCGGGACGCACGGGCACGCACGAGGCGGCCGCGCGCCTTCGGCTCGCCCCACCGGCAGGACGTCCCACGATACATGCCAGTTAAACACCGACGGGCGGTGAACCAACAGCGTGGGACACAAATCCAACTACGAGCTTTTTAACCGCAACAACTTTAATATACGCTATTGGAGCTGGAATTACCGCGGCTGCTGGCACCAGACTTGCCCTCCAATAGATACTCGTTAAAGGATTTAAAGTGTACTCATTCCGATTACGGGGCCTCGGATGAGTCCCGTATCGTTATTTTTCGTCACTACCTCCCCGTGCCGGGAGTGGGTAATTTGCGCGCCTGCTGCCTTCCTTGGATGTGGTAGCCGTTTCTCAGGCTCCCTCTCCGGAATCGAACCCTGATTCCCCGTTACCCGTTACAACCATGGTAGGCGCAGAACCTACCATCGACAGTTGATATGGCAGACATTTGAAAGATGCGTCGCCGGTACGGAGACCGTGCGATCAGCCCAAAGTTATTCAGAGTCACCAAGGCAAACGGACCGGACGAGCCGACCGATTGGTTTTGATCTAATAAAAGCGTCCCTTCCATCTCTGGTCGGGACTCTGTTTGCATGTATTAGCTCTAGAATTACCACAGTTATCCAAGTAACGTGGGTACGATCTAAGGAACCATAACTGATTTAATGAGCCATTCGCGGTTTCACCTTAATGCGGCTTGTACTGAGACATGCATGGCTTAATCTTTGAGACAAGCATATGACTACTGGCAGGATCAACCAGGGAGCTGCCTTGCTTGCATAGCGTAGCAGCGAGGCCTGGCCGGGAGTGCATCCCGGCGGCCCGCGCGAACACGCAGTTCGCACCAGGAAGAAGAGTCCAGGAGGAGGCGGGGCTCCCCTGCACGATACACCTCGAAACCCTCTCAGGTCCCGGCGGCGCGCGGCGCCGGCCGAAGCACGTGGTCGGGTCCGAGAGAGGCGCAATCGCCCGGAGACAGGCGAGTAGACGAGTTCAGAAAACCCGTGCTCCCAACCGAGCTTGCCGCTGCCGGCAGAGGCCCGGGAGCGTGCTGTCGTGGCATTGCCGGCGGGAGGCAACACGGACGGCCGAGGCCGGCCGGAAGCTCCGGCGCCGGCGCCACAAGGGCGGGGCCGGGGCCCCGCCCCGTAGGCGGCGTGCAGAAGCGGGCGGGCGCGGCCGAGTCACCGGCCGCCGGCCGCGGTACAAGCCGCCGGCGAGAACCGCCGGGGCCACCGAGCCAGCAGCCGGAGTCGGGCCGCCGAACGCCGGGCGGCGGAGCAGCCCACACAGGCCGCAGCCGCCGCGCCGCGCTTCGCACAGCGCGCCCCGCCGCCGCTCCCACTCGCGGGGAGCCGCGCCGGCCGCGCGCCGCCGCGCGCCCCTCCCGCCCGCCGCGCGCCGCGCCCGGCCGCCGCCTCGGCGGCAGCGCGCCGGCGCCGCGCGGCCGGCGCGCGCGCCCGCGCCGCCCGCCCCACCGCCGCCGCGCGGCCCCCGCCCGCCGGCCGGCGTCGCCGCCCGCCCGCCGGCCCACCGTACCGGTCGCCACGCACTTCGGCAGGAAAGTGCACCACCGGGTGACCGTCACACGCAATCGTACGAATCGCGTGTTGCGTCCCAGAGAGCAACCGGTAACGATAGGGCAACGACACCACACCCATTTCAGTGGGTCCTGTGAAGTTGGCAACCCTTTCTTTGGTCCTTTGGAGAACGTACTCTCCTTTCGGAGTTCTAGACGGATACGCGATAGGTGCGGGGTGCAAAACGTAAATAGCTCTGCAACAGTTCGCCGACAAACATACGGAACTTTCCCGCAGACTGTAGTGGTTGTTTGTCTCGTCCTCTCCGCCCGTTTTCGGTTCGTCTGTTTTTCTTTCATGTCCGTTTCTGTTCTTTTGTTGTTGGTTCCGTTACTGCGGTTGTTCCTGTTGTTGTGCCCTGCTTGTTTGTGGTGTTTGTTGTTGTCGTCGTTTACACACATAGTTCCGATCACAGTCGGAAGTAGCTCCCAAAGAGCTGTACAGGTAATCCTAATGACGTTTGACTGTGCACACCATACGTCATGCGGTAATTGCAATAATGGGGACTCCATTGACACGCCACTGTGAGGTTCCGGGGTTCCCCGTACAAAATCGAAATACCCCTGTCGATTTTCGCCGGCAAAATAGTAGCAATTGACCACAAACTGGAGTCGTTTTGGAGGTGGCTTGACAGAATTCTGTGCCCAATAGCGCAAACAGAGCTCGCGAAGCGTTCTACAGGACATCCGAAAAACATCTGTCCGTGCAGAGTATACGTCACCAGGTAAATGCAGCCATGTGGAGTGCATCGTCACGTCACTGTACACTGGCACCACTGTCGTCGGGAAACCGGCATTGTCTTTGGGGCCTCTGTGTACATATACTGCACTTGTAGAGTGCATGGGAACATTGCTATCGAATCGCCCGAAGAGCACGAAACAAAACAAACAAACGTGCGTTTACCACGGTGGATATCCGAGTAGCTGTCGTATTTGTGCCCCTCACCCGGGACATGTACATTTGCCGCACATTCAATGAGCGAGTACCGACCATCGTAGACAAGAACCATTGCACATGTCCCCAGCGCTCGGGAAGGAAACAAAAACGAGTCGAATTGTTGGAAGGAAACGGGTGCACAGTCCACGGTAGCATGTCAATGGACACCCCATTATTGCAATTACCTCATGCGGTATAATCCGCACGGAACAATGCTATTCGGCGTACCCGCAGAACCCGTTGCCGGCCATTGAGAACCGCGATCGGAACCATGTTCGTACAATTAGGCAAACGAGTATCTCGAAGGACACCACATGTCGTGGTGATGTGTCGTAGTCTGCAGAACCATGTAAACCGTGTACAGAGAACCCCCGAACCGATGTCGTGGACGCAGGTGGAACGATGTCGCGCGCCACGCACACGAAAGGCATAAGTACGCATGCGCGCCCGGGTAAGCACCAGCGCCGCCACACCGACCATAGCACCAGCGGGTAGCTGTGATCAGGAACGACGTGGCGAGGTGACGCGCGGTTACGGTACGCCACGGTAGGTTAGGGTTGCGTTAGGTTAGGTTACGTGAGGTCGGGTTAGGTTAGGCTACGTTGGGTTAGGTTAGGTCACGTTGCGTTAGGTTAGGTCACGTTAGGTTAGGTTAGGTTAGGTTAGGGTAGGGTAGGGTAGGTTAGGTTAGGTTAGGCGACGCTACGCTAGGTTACGTTAGCGGAGGGCAGGGCAGGTGACGCGACGCGACGCCAGGCCGGGTCACGTCACGTCGCGTCACAGCGCGCCGGGCGGCGCCCGCGGCCGCGCCCCGCCCCCCACACCAGCCGACGCCGGCCTGCGGAGGGCGGCGCGACGTGCGCGCGTGCGGGGCACAGCCGCGCGCCGGGGCCGCCCGCCCGACGGGCACCGGGCGCCGGGGCAGCGGCCGGCCGCGGCCCGGCCGAGGCGCCCAGGCCGGCGGCGCGGCGGCGCGCGGGGCCGGCAGCGGGCGCGGCGCGTGCGCCCCGCGGGGGCCGGTGGCGCTGCGCCGGGCCGGGCCGGAGTGGCGGCGGTCCGAGCGGCCGGCGGCCGGCGGGGGCGCGCGCCGCCGCCCCCGACCGAACCGAGCGGATAGGGACAGCGGGAAAGTCGGGGAGGGCGGCGAACGCGTCACGGCGCGGTCCCGGGGGGTGCCCACAGTGGAATGAGAGGGCGACCAGGGCCCGCCGTCCACCCGCGCGTGGCGCGAAATTCGGGGGTCGCCCGGCGGAGGAGGGCCGGCGACGGCGAGCCGGCGGCCGGAGGAGCGGACGTGTGTTCGCGCGGCGACAAATGGACCGGCCGCCACCGTTTGTGTCCGCGAGCGCCAACCCGAACGCCGGAGGCCGGCGGCAGTGCGAGACGGGCGGGCAAATGGCACACGTATGGGAGCACCCCCCGAAACGGCGCGCGCGCGCGGCAAAAAAAGAAAAAAAAAAAAAAAAAAAAAAAAAAAAAAAAAAAAAAAAAAAAAAAAAAAGAGGGGGAGGGGGGGGGGGGGGGTGTGCGGCGGCACGGACACACACGCACAAAAGAACAGGTAACATGTGCATTACGACACAAGGTCGGCAATACGCGTGCACGACAAGGTGCATCACCGGCCATTGGACGGGTACACGAACGGAGGACGTCCGTACAGAACGAACGCAGACAGACGCGCGAGTGGGTGAGACCAGGATCCCGGTTCCGCCCTCCCTCCGGCCCGTCGATGTGGTGCAGGGCGACGACGCGCCGTGGAGGAGCGGCCCGCGGCCGTCGCCAGCGTGTGCGGCGCCGAGGGCGCGACAGGTGGCGCTGCCGGCGACGGGTGCGCGGAACCGCCGATAGGTGGCGCCGGCGAGGGCACGGCGGGAGGCGGGCGGCCGTCGTGCGGCCGGCAGATGGCGGCACCGCGCCGAGGAGCCGGCCGGGTTAATGGCGGGGACGGCGGTGACGCCGCCACGTAGAGACCAATTGCGACGGGCGAACGAGGAGGCGCCGCCCCGGAGCGCAGGGGCGCGCCCGATCGCGTTGGGCGACACTCGCGTGGCGCGGCCGGGGGGGGTGGCCCGCACCCGGTTCACGGCCGACGTCGCCAGCGACACGAGGGCGGAGGGTGCCGGACCTGCGACGTTGGCACCCCTGCGTCGGGAAGGCGTACATGTCGAGACAGACATGCAATTGGTGCGGAGGTCCGTGTACGAAAGGGAAACAGGTGCGCATAAATGCCGCCGAGAAGGTACACAAACGTACCGCAAAGGTTGGCGGGCTCCTCACGAGTGTCCGCCCAGTGGTGCAAACATAGTAGTAACTAGGTCGCAAGGAGGTCCACCGGAAGCCGTCGTGACGTGTCGCCGTGCACACCGTACGTCGGCGGATAGACGCGGTGATGTGGAAGGTCATTTGCGCGTTACTGCACACGCGGCACCGCGTGTCCGAGACAGGCACACCGTCATTTTGCGGCCCTGTGTACATACACCACAGTTGTAGAGGTCATGTGAACATTCGTATGGTAACCGCCCGAGGGAAATACGTGTACAAACGCCAGACCGCAGTTGTACGACGCGACGGGCATGGGAGGGAAGCATCAGTTGGGAAGGGCGTGAGGCAGGGTGCTAGCCTATCTCCGATGCTTTTCAGTGTGCAGGCGGTGAAGGAAAGCACGGACGGCTTTGGGATGGGGAGTAACGTTCAGGGGGACGACAGGACAACATTGCGTGTTGCCGATGGCAGTGTAATGCTGCCAGAGACAGCAAAGGACCTGGAAGAGCGGTTGAATGGAATGGACAGTGTGTTGCGGGGAATGTATACAATGGACATTGACAAGAGCAAAACAAAAGTAATGGAAGTGCGGTCGTCGAGGATCAGGCGATGCCGAAGGAGGTAGAGTGGGGAACGATACAATGTCGGCGGTAGATGCGTTTTGTGACGTGGGTAGGGAAATAACGGGCGATGGTCGCGGTACAGAGGACATAAAATGCAGAATGGCGACGGGAGGGAAAGCATTCCGGGAAGACGAGAAATGTGCTAACTCCGAACAGTAATGTGCGTATGAGGAGGTCTTTTCGGAAAGCATTTGAGCGGAGAGGTGCCTTGTACGGACGTGACACGTGGACGACAGGCGGTGCGGACAGCGGGAGATTAGAGGCGTTTGAGATGTGGTGCCACAGAAGAATGCCAATGATTAGGTGGGTAGCTCGCATAACCAATGAAGAGGTACTGGACAGACCCGTGGCCAAAAGAGGGGATCGCAGACATCGAGGAATCGTACATGTAGCACCGGGGGGAGGTGTGTGGGGGTACAAATCGCAGAGGGAGACCGAGAGACGCGTATAGTATGCCGATTCACGTGGATGTGGGTTGCCGTTCCCATGAGGAGATGAAAAGGCCTGCTCAGGACAGAGACTAGGGTGGAGAGCTGCATCAAAGCAGACCCCGGACCGAGGAGCATAATGCGAATAACATTAACCGCCCGGGACAAAGAGTATGGTGACATTTGCCGATACCGGATAGGCCGTCGCACGTGTGCCCCGTAACCGGGAAAGATACATGATCCGCAGGCCGTGACGGGTATTCCACCCGCTGCACATGCAATGTGTCGTTTGTACGCCCGACCGGGTACCGCGCATCGTAAACACGAACCGTTGCGCATGCCCCAGGAGCCCGCGAACAAAAGGGTCCCATCGTGGGGAGAAAGGTACAGCGGTAGAGCAGACGGGCGCAAATGCCACGGTAGCATGTGCGTGGACACCCCATGGCGGGAGGTATCGCGTGAGGTGTAATGTGCACGGAGGATGTCCGCCAAGAGCCGGTCGACAGCCATTTTGGAACCGTGGGCCGAACCATGTCGGTGCGCGTTGTCCCTGTACCGGTGGTCGGTGTTCAGAACAATAGCGGGCCCGTGCACCGACACGTTGTCCTGCCCCCGATATTATCGGGGAAGGCCTGGTATTTGGACATCATTGCGGCATGGGGCGACAGTTGTCGATGAACGTGCGAGACGGGAACCGTTACGAACAACACTGTCAACCGGTTGCGCACGACGGAGGACACCCTTGCGTTGTACGACATAGCGATAGCATGTAGCAGACGGGGGCTGTACGGTAGTGTGTCTGAGGTGGCCGCAATCACGTACATGCAGGTACGTGTATGTGACGTGCGCGTACCGTACATGTACAAATACGGCCCCACCCAGCACGTACATTGGCGCGTATGAATGTGTAGTAATGGGTCTGCCCTATCCTCCCGCCGCCCGTAATGTCTGTGGCAGCCGCGGTGAATCACCGCAACAATGGATGGCATCGGTGATGGGTGAGAGTGAATGGCGACATGTCGTGTAGCCCGCCGGTCGTGTGTACACACGTATTCCACAACATTGCCGTTTACCGGCCATAGATCCCGCAGGCGACGCCCGTGTACACGTCCAGACGTCCGAGGCGTGTGACGTACGTAACATTCCCATCCGACGTGTGCCACGTCGCCGACCGCACCGTACTGTGTGCTACACGGCCCGTAGTCCCATGTCGACGAACCGCCGTCCACTGTTCTGCGAGCGGGTACCACATCATTAACATCCCATGTACAGCCAAACGCCAGCCGCCGGTGGATCGATCGCGAAAGGTACCTGCCCGTCGAGCCGTTGCGTCACGTTCTGCCTGCACAGCACTCCACCGTGAGGTGGCGTACCGCTGCAGTGCAATGCGTGTAATGCGTGTCCCCGCACGTTACTGATTGGGCTCTTCCATGGCCTCTAACGTCAAACCACCTCCCTCCGTAGATGTGCCAATCGCACACGTTCATAGCCAGGCTGCAACACTATACCAGGTACACACGTTTGCAGATCAGATGAGATTAATTATTTGTTCCGTAGACCCAAATTGAGGGGATCCCCGTGGATGTGGAACATGTCAAGAAACACAATGTACAGGTTGCATAACAAATAATACTAACAATGTAAATACAGATACATAATTGTTTAAGGTTCTTCTTTTAGGGTTTTTTTGTGATCATATAATAGTACTAATATAGTATGGGTGCATGCAGCACGTGGTACAAGGTAGAAAGTCACTAACGGAGTAGAAGGAGGTGGCCACTAGAAGGTCGTTTAGGTTCCTCTTCAACCGACCTTTATTTGTGGCTAAAGTGTTCGTACCTGATGGTAAAGTATTGGAAATGTGTGTTCCTGAGTAGTGGACCCCTTTGTGAACCGAAGTAGGTGCTTTTAGATCCTTGTGTGGACCATTGTTGTTTCTAGTATTGTATGTGTGAACCGAGCTGCTTGTTGGGAAAAGGGATATATTATTTATGACAGATGTCATTAAGGAATAAATACACTGAGAGGCGGTAGGTAATATACCCAGTTGTTTGAAGAGGCTTCTACAGGACGTCCGTGAATGTACGCCACAAAAAATACGTATTACACGTTTTTGGGCTCTGAAGACTTGTGACCGACCCGAAGGGTTACCCCACAATTATTATACCATATGACATTAAGGAATGAAAGTAAGCAAAGTATGCAGGCTTTGGTATTTGTATGTCTCCTATGTCTGAGAACACCCGTATTGGAAATACAGAGTTGTTGGGTCGTTTCTGCGGTTCTGTGGCGTGCTCCTCCCAACTAAATGTATTACCAAGCCGTAATCCCAGGCATTTAATTCTGTCAGCCTCTTGTATCTGCTCTTCTTCATATTCAATGCATATGCTGTAAGGAAATCTCTTACATGTCCTGAACGGCAGGTAGTGCGTCTTTGCAAAGTGTAATGACGATGAGTTGGATTTAAACCATGTAGTAATGTACATGAAATTATCATTAGCAGACGTTTCTATCACTATACGTGACGTACTCTCTATTGCAATACGTGTATCATCTGCAGACAAACCGAACTCTGCCTCTGGTAGTGTAACCGATGAGAGATCATTAACGTACACAGGAAAAGGCAATGGCCCTAAGATGGGTCCCTGTGGGACACCACATGTAGTTGCGTCCCAACCCGATGATGACTGTTGGCCTAATTCACTAGTCGCTTGCACCGACACCCTTCGATTCCTGTTAGTGAGGTACGACGCGAACCATTTGGCAGCGTTTCCCGTGACCCCATAGAATCCTAATGTACCGAAAAGGATGTTATGGTGCACACAATCAAATGCCTTTGACAACTCACAGAAAATACCTGCTGCTTGCAATGTATCATCTAATGAGTTACGTACGTTCGCACTGAAGGTGTAAATAGCCTTCTCAATATCGGAACCTTTCAGACATCCAAACCGTGATCTAGACAATATGCCATTTGTGGTGAAGTGGGTGGGAAGCCGCCTGCACATTACCTTTTCTATAATGTTTGAGAATGCTGGCAAAAGTGAAATGGGTCTGTAGTTTGATGGTATCTCTGCATCCCCCTTCTTGACGGGAGGTTTAATACCTGCATATGTTAGCCAATCAGGAAATGTTCCCGTTATAACAGACGGGTTACACAAATAACCTAAGATTGTGCTACGTCCACAGGAACACGCGTTAAGTAACGTTGTTGTTATTTCATCGTATCCACTGGACGCCTTTGTTTTTCAAGACCGTATTATGGACGAAATTCCGTGTGGTGACGTGACCGACACATTCATGTGTGTGAAGCTATTTGTAAATGCTAGTTTCAAATAATCAAGCGCATTATGTACTGACCCCGACAATCGCATACTATCAGTAACGGATAGAAAGTACGTGTTAAATAGATGTGCCACACTATGCCCATCGGTTACTAATGTCTCAGCTACCCCTAACCGTACCTGCTCGTGTTCCTCTCCGGTTCTACCAGTCGCTTCTTTCACTATATCCCATATTGTATTTATTTGGTTGCCTGATGTTGCTATCTTCTTTGTCATAGTGCATTTGTTTAGATACCTGAATAGCTGTTTGTTTGTAATATTGTACAGTATCCCTTATATTTAGGTAGATCATCGTCATTGCAGCTACTCTAGGCTGATAGATACATACTCCTATTTGTCTTACATGAAATCTGTAGCCCTTGTGTAATCCAGGGCTTTCTTATAGACGTCTGTTTCAGTCGCGTTACTTTTAGAGGAAAACAGTTTCCAAACATGATACTAATATTATTAATGAATGCCTGCCTGCAGTGTGCAGGCAGTGACTACCAGACGGCAGGCAGGTCGCCATTTGCATCCGACCACCGTGGCACGTGTGCAGAAAGGCGTACAGTAGTCTGCAGCATCCGTTGTCACGGCGCCGCCACGAGAACCGACGAA
>JAOYRU010002292.1:0-5000 GCA_026315105.1 Locusta migratoria | reverse complement strand
CCCCAGAACGGTTTCACGTACTTTTGAACTCTCTCTTCAAAGTTCTTTTCAACTTTCCCTCACGGTACTTGTTCGCTATCGGTCTCGTGGTCATATTTAGTCTCAGATGGAGTTTACCACCCACTTGGAGCTGCACTCTCAAGCAACCCGACTCGAAGGAGAGGTCCCGCCGACGCTCGCACCGGCCGCTACGGGCCTGGCACCCTCTACGGGCCGTGGCCTCATTCAAGTTGGACTTGGACTCGGCGCGAGGCGTCGGGGTAGTGGACCCTCCCAAACACCACATGCCACGACAGGCGGCAGCCTGCGGGGTTCGGTGCTGGACTCTTCCCTGTTCGCTCGCCGCTACTGGGGGAATCCTTGTTAGTTTCTTTTCCTCCGCTTAGTAATATGCTTAAATTCAGCGGGTAGTCTCGCCTGCTCTGAGGTCGTTGTTTGAGAGGCTGCGCCACGTGCGACCAGTCGGCTGTGCACGCTACCGAGACACAGTACCGGTATGCGAACCGACCGGGCGACGGGCGCGGCGCGCTACGCGCATTTCAGGAGACGCGCCGAGGCTCGCGCCCCGACACGACGCTCCCAAGTCTCCGAAGCGAGGCGGGCGCCGAAACGCCTGCCGGCTTCAGTATACGTAGCCGACCCTCAGCCAGACGTGGCCCGGGAACGGAATCCATGGACCGCAATGTGCGTTCGAAACGTCGATGTTCATGTGTCCTGCAGTTCACATGTCGACGCGCAATTTGCTGCGTTCTTCATCGACCCACGAGCCGAGTGATCCACCGTCCTGGGTGATCTTTTTCACAATTTTTGTCTGTTCGTTGCGTGCGCAACTGTTTGCATAGGCGGGACCGGGGCGTTTGACGGCCCCTGTTCCATTCCACATTCGTCGTACGGCTCCACACCGGAGCAGAGAGGCACTCGGGCGAAAGTCATTCAAAACCGGCGCCGGGCGCCAGGTGCCGCGGGCCTCCCGCCTCCGGAGCTTCAGCGCTCGTACACCAGCTCAGCAGTTAGTTTTGAGACGTGCGCGTGGTCCCGCACGCGGCGCGCGCCCAGGAGGCGCAGTGTCTGTATGCGCGACAAGACACGCACATCGCAAGACATGCAGTCAAGTCGGTAATGATCCTTCCGCAGGTTCACCTACGGAAACCTTGTTACGACTTTTACTTCCTCTAAATGATCAAGTTTGGTCATCTTTCCGGTAGCATCGGCAACGACAGAGTCGATGCCGCGTACCAGTCCGAAGACCTCACTAAATCATTCAATCGGTAGTAGCGACGGGCGGTGTGTACAAAGGGCAGGGACGTAATCAACGCGAGCTTATGACTCGCGCTTACTGGGAATTCCTCGTTCATGGGGAACAATTGCAAGCCCCAATCCCTAGCACGAAGGAGGTTCAGCGGGTTACCCCGACCTTTCGGCCTAGGAAGACACGCTGATTCCTTCAGTGTAGCGCGCGTGCGGCCCAGAACATCTAAGGGCATCACAGACCTGTTATTGCTCAATCTCGTGCGGCTAGAAGCCGCCTGTCCCTCTAAGAAGAAAAGTAATCGCTGACAGCACGAAGGATGTCACGCGACTAGTTAGCAGGCTAGAGTCTCGTTCGTTATCGGAATTAACCAGACAAATCGCTCCACCAACTAAGAACGGCCATGCACCACCACCCACCGAATCAAGAAAGAGCTATCAATCTGTCAATCCTTCCGGTGTCCGGGCCTGGTGAGGTTTCCCGTGTTGAGTCAAATTAAGCCGCAGGCTCCACTCCTGGTGGTGCCCTTCCGTCAATTCCTTTAAGTTTCAGCTTTGCAACCATACTTCCCCCGGAACCCAAAAGCTTTGGTTTCCCGGAGGCTGCCCGCCGAGTCATCGGAGGAACTGCGGCGGATCGCTGGCTGGCATCGTTTATGGTTAGAACTAGGGCGGTATCTGATCGCCTTCGAACCTCTAACTTTCGTTCTTGATTAATGAAAACATACTTGGCAAATGCTTTCGCTTCTGTTCGTCTTGCGACGATCCAAGAATTTCACCTCTAACGTCGCAATACGAATGCCCCCGCCTGTCCCTATTAATCATTACCTCGGGTTCCGAAAACCAACAAAATAGAACCGAGGTCCTATTCCATTATTCCATGCACACAGTATTCAGGCGGGCTTGCCTGCTTTAAGCACTCTAATTTGTTCAAAGTAAACGTGCCGGCCCACCTCGACACTCGGTAAAGAGCACCGCGGTAGGATTTCAACGGGGTCCGCCTCGGGACGCACGGGCACGCACGAGGCGGCCGCGCGCCTTCGGCTCGCCCCACCGGCAGGACGTCCCACGATACATGCCAGTTAAACACCGACGGGCGGTGAACCAACAGCGTGGGACACAAATCCAACTACGAGCTTTTTAACCGCAACAACTTTAATATACGCTATTGGAGCTGGAATTACCGCGGCTGCTGGCACCAGACTTGCCCTCCAATAGATACTCGTTAAAGGATTTAAAGTGTACTCATTCCGATTACGGGGCCTCGGATGAGTCCCGTATCGTTATTTTTCGTCACTACCTCCCCGTGCCGGGAGTGGGTAATTTGCGCGCCTGCTGCCTTCCTTGGATGTGGTAGCCGTTTCTCAGGCTCCCTCTCCGGAATCGAACCCTGATTCCCCGTTACCCGTTACAACCATGGTAGGCGCAGAACCTACCATCGACAGTTGATAAGGCAGACATTTGAAAGATGCGTCGCCGGTACGGAGACCGTGCGATCAGCCCAAAGTTATTCAGAGTCACCAAGGCAAACGGACCGGACGAGCCGACCGATTGGTTTTGATCTAATAAAAGCGTCCCTTCCATCTCTGGTCGGGACTCTGTTTGCATGTATTAGCTCTAGAATTACCACAGTTATCCAAGTAACGTGGGTACGATCTAAGGAACCATAACTGATTTAATGAGCCATTCGCGGTTTCACCTTAATGCGGCTTGTACTGAGACATGCATGGCTTAATCTTTGAGACAAGCATATGACTACTGGCAGGATCAACCAGGGGAGCTGCCTTGCTTGCATAGCGTAGCAGCGAGGCCTGGCCGGGAGTGCATCCCGGCGGCCCGCGCGAACACGCAGTTCGCACCAGGAAGAAGAGTCCAGGAGGAGGCGGGGCTCCCCTGCACGATACACCTCGAAACCCTCTCAGGTCCCGGCGGCGCGCGGCGCCGGCCGAAGCACGTGGTCGGGTCCGAGAGAGGCGCAATCGCCCGGAGACAGGCGAGTAGACGAGTTCAGAAAACCCGTGCTCCCAACCGAGCTTGCCGCTGCCGGCAGAGGCCCGGGAGCGTGCTGTCGTGGCATTGCCGGCGGGAGGCAACACGGACGGCCGAGGCCGGCCGGAAGCTCCGGCGCCGGCGCCACAAGGGCGGGGCCGGGGCCCCGCCCCGTAGGCGGCGTGCAGAAGCGGGCGGGCGCGGCCGAGTCACCGGCCGCCGGCCGCGGTACAAGCCGCCGGCGAGAACCGCCGGGGCCACCGAGCCAGCAGCCGGAGTCGGGCCGCCGAACGCCGGGCGGCGGAGCAGCCCACACAGGCCGCAGCCGCCGCGCCGCGCTTCGCACAGCGCGCCCCGCCGCCGCTCCCACTCGCGGGGAGCCGCGCCGGCCGCGCGCCGCCGCGCGCCCCTCCCGCCCGCCGCGCGCCGCGCCCGGCCGCCGCCTCGGCGGCAGCGCGCCGGCGCCGCGCGGCCGGCGCGCGCGCCCGCGCCGCCCGCCCCACCGCCGCCGCGCGGCCCCCGCCCGCCGGCCGGCGTCGCCGCCCGCCCGCCGGCCCACCGTACCGGTCGCCACGCACTTCGGCAGGAAAGTGCACCACCGGGTGACCGTCACACGCAATCGTACGAATCGCGTGTTGCGTCCCAGAGAGCAACCGGTAACGATAGGGCAACGACACCACACCCATTTCAGTGGGTCCTGTGAAGTTGGCAACCCTTTCTTTGGTCCTTTGGAGAACGTACTCTCCTTTCGGAGTTCTAGACGGATACGCGATAGGTGCGGGGTGCAAAACGTAAATAGCTCTGCAACAGTTCGCCGACAAACATACGGAACTTTCCCGCAGACTGTAGTGGTTGTTTGTCTCGTCCTCTCCGCCCGTTTTCGGTTCGTCTGTTTTTCTTCATGTCCGTTTCTGTTCTTTTGTTGTTGGTTCCGTTACTGCGGTTGTTCCTGTTGTTGTGCCCTGCTTGTTTGTGGTGTTTGTTGTTGTCGTCGTTTACACACATAGTTCCGATCACAGTCGGAAGTAGCTCCCAAAGAGCTGTACAGGTAATCCTAATGACGTTTGACTGTGCACACCATACGTCATGCGGTAATTGCAATAATGGGGACTCCATTGACACGCCACTGTGAGGTTCCGGGGTTCCCCGTACAAAATCGAAATACCCCTGTCGATTTTCGCCGGCAAAATAGTAGCAATTGACCACAAACTGGAGTCGTTTTGGAGGTGGCTTGACAGAATTCTGTGCCCAATAGCGCAAACAGAGCTCGCGAAGCGTTCTACAGGACATCCGAAAAACATCTGTCCGTGCAGAGTATACGTCACCAGGTAAATGCAGCCATGTGGAGTGCATCGTCACGTCACTGTACACTGGCACCACTGTCGTCGGGAAACCGGCATTGTCTTTGGGGCCTCTGTGTACATATACTGCACTTGTAGAGTGCATGGGAACATTGCTATCGAATCGCCCGAAGAGCACGAAACAAAACAAACAAACGTGCGTTTACCACGGTGGATATCCGAGTAGCTGTCGTATTTGTGCCCCTCACCCGGGACATGTACATTTGCCGCACATTCAATGAGCGAGTACCGACCATCGTAGACAAGAACCATTGCACATGTCCCCAGCGCTCGGGAAGGAAACAAAAACGAGTCGAATTGTTGGAAGGAAACGGGTGCACAGTCCACGGTAGCATGTCAATGGACACCCCATTATTGCAATTACCTCATGCGGTATAATCCGCACGGAACAATGCTATTCGG